>ML094099.1:14180-30085 GCA_003697995.1 Taxidea taxus jeffersonii
ACTCTCCTCCTCAGAGGGTTTTACACAGCTCCAAAGAGCAAAGTTTCCTTCTGGCAGACATGAGGAGCTCTGTTTGGTGGATCAGGGGTCCCCCAACTGAAGGGAATCGGGGCCAGGCCTCTGGGCACAGATGCCTGAAATCCCAAACTAGGGTTAGGATTATTAGTACAGAAGGGCAGGGCAGGTCCGATCAACTTTCTCTGGGGCCAGCACCTCGGTGGCTGACTGGGCGTCAGGTCTCAGGCTGTGTCAGACTGTAAGTTAGTGTCCAGGGTAGCCTACAAAAGAGGGGTGTCTTCAGAGGCTGAACAGTTTTCTTCTAATCTGGGGGTTTATGCAGCTCCAAAGGTCATTGTTTCTTTCCGGAGGGCTGGCAGAGTTTCTGTAGTGTGTCTTCGGAGTCCCCAATCTGTAGGGGTTCTGGGTCAGGACTCGGAATGAAAGTCTGAAAACTGAAGCTAGGGTTAGATTTAGGGCCTAAGGCATGGCAGACACAATCCACAGCTGCTGAAGATCTTGACTTCCTTGAGATCTGAAGTTAAGGCATATGTCAGATGATTGCTCAGCCTGGATTTTTTGTCCATGATGGCCACCAAATGTGGGGGTGGCCTCCAGGGACTATAGAGTGTTTTCCTGTTCTAAGGGTTTTTGTGTAGTTCCAAATAGCAAGCTTTCCTTGTGGGGGGCAGGAAGAGTTCTGTTTTATGGCTCAGAAGTCCCCCATATGGAGGGATGAGAGCAGTTCTCTCAGTATGCCAACCTAGGATTAGGATGAGGGTCTAGGGGCATGGCAGGCTTGATCTCCAGGCTTTGGGTCAAGCTACCCAGGGGGCTGAGTTGAAAAAGTGGTCAAGCTATGTGTCACAATGCGGGATTGTGTCCAGGGCAACCTCTAGGATTGGGGTTAGCCTCAGAGCCAAGCAGATTTCTCCTACTCTGAGGTTGTTCCACAGCTCCAAATAGCAAGGTTTCCATCTTGGTGACAGGTGGAGTTCTGTTCTGCAGCTCAGAGGTCCCCCATAGGGAGGGATTAAAGACCAGGCCTCTGAGGACAGATGCCTGGAAACCCAAGCTAGGGTGAGCATTATTGCCTAATTGCATGGCAAGAATGATCTTCTGGCTCTCGGGCCAGATACCTGGGTGGCTGGCTGGAGGTCAGGGCTCAGGCTGTGTCAGACTGTTCACTAGTGTCCAGGGAGGCCTAAAAAAGTGGGGTGGCCTTGGGGGCCATGCAAGTATCTCCTAATCTGGGATTTATGTGAAGCTCCAAATAAAAGGTTTCCTTCTGTGTGGAAGAGTTCTATTTTGTGTCTCTTGTGTCCCCCATATGGAGGGATTTGAGAGTGGGGCTCTGGTTATGAATGCTTGGCAGCACAACCTATGATTAGGATTAGGACCTAGGGGCAGGCAGGCCCAATATGGTCACTCTGAGGCCAGTTACCTGGTGGCTAAGTGAAGGTCAGTGCTCAGGCGGTGTCAGAGTGCATATTCATGTCCAAGGCAGCTTACAAAACTGGGGTTGTATTGGGGTCAGGTTGTTTTCTCCTCTTCTGTGAGTTTTGTGCAGCTCTGTAAGTCACAGTTTCCTGAGCCCCATTCTTAACTCAGCCCACTTGGTAGCTCGCCCCATACCTATCTACATGGGCCTTCCTTTCCCCTAGACCTTATCATAAACTTGGGTTGGGTTTCCAGGCATCTATACCCAGAGATCTGCTATTGTCCCTCTATATATGGGACCCCTGAGCCATAAAACGGGACTCCTCCTGTCCCTGAGAATGAAACGTTCTTCTTTGGAGGTTTTCAAAACTCCAAGAGTGGAAGAATCCTCCATGGCACCATGAGGCCTCCACGACATTTGATGGCTCTCATAGATACAAACGCCAGCCTGAGTGACCACCTAACATTTGCTCTAACTCTGGATCTTGGGAAGCTCGACTCAGCATTTGCAGATCAGGCTTGCCATGTGCTTGGCCCTAACCCTAACCCTAGCTTGGTTTTCAGACTTCTGTCCCCAGAGAACTGGCCTGGAAGTGCAAATGATTGGGGACTCCAGAGCCAAACCAAAGGACTCTGCCTGCCCTCCAGAAGGAAACCGTGCCCTATGGGGCTGCACAAAATCCCCAGATTAGGAGAAACCTTCAGAGCCTTGAGGCCACGCCCATTTAAGGAACCCAGCCCTGGATGCTAATACACATTCTGTCCCTCACTCTGAAGCCTGGCCTCCAGTCAGCCACCCACGTAGCTGGCCCAAGACCCAGCAGATTGTACCTGCCATGCCCATGAGCCCTAATCCTAACCCTAGCTTGGGTTTTCAGCCATCTATCCCCAGAGACCTGGCTTGATTCCCTCCACATGGGAGACCCTTGAGCCACATAACAGAACTCCTCCTGCCACCTGGAAAGAAACCTTACTTTTTGGAGCTGTGTAAATCCCTCAGAGTACCAAAACAACTTCATGGGACCTAAGTCTACCCCAATGTTTGGAGGTCACACTGGACACAAACCCCCATAGTGACCCTTAGCCTGAGCTGTGTTTTCAACTTACCCCAGGGTAATTCACCCCAGAGCCAGGATATCAGGCCAGTCATGCCCATTAGACCTTAATCCTAACCCTAGGTTGGGTTTTCAGGCATCCATTCCCAGAGGCCTGCTCTCAAATCCCTCCATTTGGGGGACCTCAGGCATTAAAACAGGGCTCCTCCTGTCCCATAGAATAAAGCCTTGGTAATTGGAGGTGCTCAACATCCCGAGCAAGGGAGTAACCTCCATGGCTCCATGAGACCACCTCCATATTTGACAGTTCTCATGGACACAAACTCCTGCCTGAACAAGAGACTGATACTCGTCCTAACTTTAGATCCTGGACAGCTCACATCAGCATCTGCAGATCGGGCCTGCCATGCCCTTGACCCTAACACTAACCCTAGCTTTGGTTTTCAGACTTCCGTCCCCAGAGTCTTGGCCCACAGCACTCCAGATAGAGAACTCTGAGGACACATCATAGAACTCTGCCTGCCTTCCAGAAGGAAACTGTGCTCTATTGAGCTACACAAAACCCCTAGATTAGGAGAAACCTGCACGGCCCTCTAGGCCACCCTCATTTATGGAACACGGTCCTTGACACTAATACACATTCTGTCCCTCAGCCTGAGCCCCGACCTCCAGTTACCCACCCATGTAGCTGGCTCCAGAACTAGAAGACCGGACCTGCCATTCCCATAGGCCCTAGTCCTAACCCTAGCTTGGGTTTTCAGCCATCTCTCCCCAGAGACCTGATCTCAAATCGCTCTACATGGGGGACCCCTGAGCCATCAAACAGGACTTCTACTCTCCCAGAGAAGGAAACTTTGCTATTTGGAGTAGTGTAAAAAACCTCAGAGTAGGAGAAACCTGTATGGCCCCTGTAGGCAACCCCACTTTTGGAGGCCACCTTGGACACAAACCCACACTGTGACCCTCAGCCTGAACCCCATTCTCAACTCAGTCCCCTGGATAGGTCACACAAGAGTTATCAGATTGGGCCAAGGATGCACCTAGATGCTAATCCTGGCCCTAGGTTTTGTTCATGCACCCATCCCAAGAGGTCTGGTGTTGAATCTCTCCATGTGTAGAACTTCTGAGCCATAAAACAGAACTCCACCTGTCCCCTAGAATGAAATCTTACTATTTGGAACTCCCCAGAGCGGGAGTAACCTCCATGGCCCCATGAGGCAACTCCCACATTCGGTGGCCCTCATGGACACAAATTCCTGCCTGAGAGACTGCCTGACACTCGCCCTAACTTCATATCCCATGAAACTGACCTCAGTGTGCACAGATATGACCTGCCATGCACTAGGCCCTATCCCTAACCTTAGCATGGGTTTTTAGACTTCCATCCGCAGAGCCCTGTCCCAAAAGCCCTGTGAGCTAGGACACTAGAGCCACACCACAGGACTCTACCTGCCCTCAAAATGGAAACCATGCCTTTGGAAACTGCACAAAACCCCAGATTAGGAAAAAACATGCCAAGCCCACTTACAGAAGGGACTCTTATACACATTTGTCAGTCACCCTGAGAGCCAAACTCCAGTCATCCACCCAGGTAGCTGGTCCCAGTCCCAACAGATCAGACCTGCTGCCCTTAGGCCCTAATCCTAAACCTAGCTTGGGTTTTCAGGCATTGGTCCCCAGAGGCCTGTTCTCAAATCCTTCCATATGGGCAATACTTAATCCACTAAAAGCAAAATTCCTCTTGGTCCCCCAGAAAGAAATCTTACTATTTGGAGTTGTGTAAAACCATCAGAATAGGAGAAAGTGAATGGCCCCTGAGCCACCTGCACTGTCAGAGGCCACCCAGAAAAAAAAAACCCACACTGTGACCCTCAACCTGAGTTCTGTTTTCAACTCAGCCCCCTGGATACATTGCAATAGAGCTAGTTTTGGATCTGCCATGCCCCTAGGCCCTAACCCTATCTTTGGTTTTCACACTTCAGTCCCTAGAATCCTAGCCCACAAGCACTCCAGACTGTGGACTCTGGAGTCATACCACAGGACTCTGGCTGCCCTCCAGAAGGGAACCATGCGCTATAGAGCTGCACAAAACCCCCATATTAAGAGAAACCTGCATGAACCCTGAAGCCAGCCCCATTTACGGAGGCTGCTGCTGGACACTAATTCACATTCTGTCACTCAGCCTGAGCCCCAACCTCCAGTCAGCCACCCAGGTAGCTGACCCCAGAATCAGCAGATCAGACATGCCATTCCCCTAGTCCCTAATCCTAACACTAGCTGGTATTTTCTGGCAGTTGTCCCCAGAGCCCTCTTCACAAATCCCTCCATATGGGGGACCCCTGGACCCCTGAGCCACATAACAGAACTCCTCTTGTCCGCAGAAGGAAACCTTGTTATTTTGAGCTGTGTGACACCCTCAGAGTAGGAGAAACTGCATGTACCTGCAGCCACCTCTACTTTTGGAGACCGCCCAGGACCCAAACCCGCAATTTGACTCTCAGGCTTAGCCCTGTTTTCAACCCAGCTCCTGGGTAGGTAGCCCCAGAGTCAGCAGATCAGGTCAGCCATGCCCTAGGTCCTAACCCTAACCCTAGCCTGGGTTTTCATGTTTCCATCCCCAGAGTCATACCAACAAGCCCTCCAGAATGGGGACTCCGGAGTCACACCACAGGACTCTACCTGCCCTCCAAAAAGAAACTATGCCCTGTAAAGCTGCTCAACCCCCCACCCTACCAGATTAAGAGAAACCAGCATGGACTCTGAGGCCATCCCCATTTACAGAGGCCTACCCTGGACACTAATACACATTCTGTTACTCAGCCTGAGCCTCAACCTCCCATAAGCTACCCTGGTACCTGGCCCTAGAGCCAGCAGATTGGTCCTGCCATGCCCCTAAGCCTTAAACCTAACCCCAGCTTTTGTTACCAGGCATCTGTCCACAGAGGCCTGGTCCTAAATTCCTCCATATGGTGGACCACTGAACCACAAGACAGAACTCATGCTGACCCCCAGAAGGAAAACTTTCTATTTGGAAGTGTGTAAAATCCCCAGAGTAAGAGAAACATGCATTGCCCCTGAGGCCACCCCCACTTTTGCAGGCTGCCCTGGACACAAACCCTCATGTGACCCTCAGATTGAGCCACATTTTCAACTGAGCCCATCGAGTAGCTCACCCTAGAACCAGCTAATCAGGCCTACCATGTGCCTAGGCCCTAAATCTAAACCTAGATTGGGTTTTCAAGCATCCATACCCAGAGCTCTACTCTCGAATCCCTTCATATGGGGGACCACTGACCCATAAAGTAGGACTTATCATTTTTGGCAGAATAAAACCTTGCTAAATGGATCTGTGCAAAATCTCCAGCATGGGAGTAACTCCATGGACACATGAGGCCACCTCCATATTCGGAAGCACTCATGAACAAAAAATCCAGCATGAGCGAATAGTTGATAGTTGACCTAACTTCAGAAACCGAGGAATTAACCACAACATCTACACATTGAGCCTACAATGCCCTGGGCCCTAACCCTAATCCTAGCTTGGGTTTTCAGACTTCCATCCCCAGAGTCCTCGCACAAAAGTCTTCCAGACTGGGAACACTGGAGCAATACCACAGGACTCTCCCTGACCTCCAGAAGGAAACCGTGTCTTATGGAGCTACACAAACCCCACAAATTAGGGGGCACCGTCATGGTCCCCAATGCCACCCCACATTTGTACGCCCTCCCTGGAAACTAATCTGCAGTCTGACACAACCTGAGTCCTGGCTGCTAATCAGTCACTGAGATAGCTGGCCCCAGAGCCAGCAGATCAAATCTGCCATGACCCTAGGCCCCAATTCTAACCCTTGCTTTGGTTCTCAAGCATCAGTCCCCAGAGGCCTGGTCTCAAATCCCTCCATATGGGAGATCCCTGAGCCAGAAAAGAGAGCACCTCCTGCCCTACCAAATGGAATTTGCTATTTGGAGCTGTGTAAAATTCTCAGAGAAGGAGATACCTACATGGCCTGAGGCCACTCCCACTTATGTCACTCTGGACATAAACCAATATTGTGGCCCTCATCCTGAGCCCTGCATTCAACTCAGCCCCCCAGTTATATCACCCCAGTGCCAGCTGATTGGGCCTGCCATGGGCCAAGGCCCTAACCCTAACACTAGGTTGGGGTTTCAGGCATCTATACGCAGAGTCCTGCTCTCAAATCCTTCCATATGGGACACCACACCCATAAAATAGGAGTCCTACTCCCCCTCCAAATAAACCTTGCTAATTGGTTTGCACAAAATTTCCAGTGCAGGACTAACCTCCATGGCCCCTGAGGCCACCCCCCATATTCCACAGCCCTCATGGAGACAAACTCCAGCCTGAGTAATAGCCTGACACCCACTTCACATCTGAGGAGCTTGCCTCTGCATATCCAGATTGGGCCTGCCATGCCCTAGGCCAAAACCTAACCATAGCTTGGGTTTTCATCCCCAGAGTCATGGTCCAGAACTGTAGACAGGGAACTCTGGAGCCACACCATAGAACTCTGCCTGCCCTCCAAAAGGAAACCATGCACTATGGAGCTGCACAAACCCCCAGATTAGGAGAACCCCCAGATTAGGCCACCCCCATTTATGGAACCCAGCCCTGGACACTAATACACATTCTGTCATTCAGCCTGAACCCCGACCTCCAGTCAGCCATCCATGTAGCTGGCCCCAGAGCCAGCATATCGGACCTGCCATCACCATAGACCCTAATCCTAACTCTTGCTTGGTTTTTCAGCCATTTCTCCCTAGACACCTGGTCTTCTATCCCTCCACTGGGGGACCCCTGAGCCAAAAAACAGACCTCCTCCTGTCCTCCAGAAGGAAACCTTGCTTTTAGAAGATGTGTAAAACTCTCAGAGTAGGAAAAAACCTGCATGGCCCCTGAGTCCACCCCCACTTTTGGAGGCCACCATGGACAGAAACCCCACTGTGACCCTTAGGCTGGGACCCGTTTTCAACTCAGCCCCCTGGGGAGCTCACCACAGAGACAGGATATCAGGCCAGCAATGCCCCTAGCTTGTGTTTTCATGCATCTGCCCCCAGAGACTTTGTCTCAAATCCCTCCATATGGGAAATCCCTGATCAATAAAACAGAAGTTCTCCTGCACCACAAAAGGAATTCTTGCTATTTGTAACTCTGTAAAATCTTCAGAATATGGGACACCTTCATGGCAACTGAGTCTACCCCCACATTCGGAGGTCACACTAGACACAAACCCCAATTGTGGCCCTTACCCTGAGCCCCATTTTCAATTCCACTCCCTGGGTTGCTTGCCTCAGAGCCAGGAGATAAGGCCTGCCATGCCACTAGGCCCTATTCTCAACCCTAGGTTGGGTTTTCAGGCATCCATACCCAGAGCCCTGCTCTCAAAATCCTCCAATATGGGGGAACCCCTGAGTTATACAACAGGACTCCACCATTCCTGCCAGATGAAACCTTGCTATTTGGAGCTGCACAAAACCCCAAAGGCGGGAGAAGTATCCATGGCCCCAGGAGGCCACCACCATATTCGGTGGCCCTAGTGGACACAAATTCTAGTCTGCATGAATGCCTGACACTTGCCCTAACTTCAGAACCCAGGGAGCTCATATCAGCATCTGAAGATCAGGCTTACCATGCCCTGGGCCCTAATCCTTACCCCAGCTTGGGTTTTCAGTCCTCAGAGTTCTGACCCACAAGTCCTGCAGTTTGGGGACCCCAGAGCCACACCACATGACTCTGCCTGCCCTCGAGAAGGAAACCTTGCCTTATGGAGCTAAACAAAACCCCCAGATTATGAGAAACCTGCATGACACCCAATTCCCCCCAACTTTCGTAGGCCTCCACTGACACTAATGAGCTGTCTGACACAGCGTGAGCCCTGATCTTCAAATCAACCTCTTGGGTACCTCACACCTGGCCAGCATATCATGGCTGCCATGACCCTAGGCCCTAGTCCTAACCTTAGATTGGGTTTTCAGGCATCCATACTCCAAGGCCTGGTCGCGAATCCCTCTTCACCGGGGAGCCCTAAGCCATAAACCATATGACCCATTAGGAAATCTTGCTATTTGGAGATGCAGAAAAACCAGTAGAGAGGGAGAAATCTCCATGGCCCTGTGTAGCCAACCCCATATTCAGCGGTTCTCATGGACACAAACTCCATCCATGGTGATGACCTGACACTCGCCCTAACTTCAGATCCTGGGGAGCTCATCTCAGCATCTGCAGATCAGGCCTGCCAGGGCCTAGGCCCCAACCCTAACCCTAACCCTAGCTTGGGTTTTCAGACTTCCATCCTCGTAGTCCTAGCCTACAAGCCCTCCATATTGGTGATTCCAGAGCCACATCACACACTCTGACTGGCCTCCAGAAGGAAACTGTGCACTATGGAGCTGCATAAAATCCCCAGATTAGGAGAAATGTGCATGGTCTCCAATGCAACCCCAGTTTTCTAGGCCTCCCTGGCCACTAAAATCAGTCTGACACAACCTTAGACTGGCCCATTAAATCAACACCTTGGGTTGCTGACCACTGAGACAGCATATCAGGCCTGCCATGCCCCTAGGCCCTAATCCTAACTCTTTTGGGTTTTCAATCATCCATATCCAGAGACCTGGTCTCAAATACTTCCATACGGGGGACCCATGAGCTACAAAACAGAACTCCTCTTGCCCCCCAGAAGGAAATTTTTCTATTTGGACCTGTGTAAAATGCTCAGAGTATCAGAAACAGTCATAGGTTCTGAGGAAACCCCCATATTCAGTGGTCACCCTGGACACCAACCCACATTGTGACCCTCAGCATGAGTCCCATTTTCAACTCAGTCCCCTGGGTACCTCGCAACACAGTCAGCATTTTCCATGGCTCTATGCCCTAATCCTAAAACAAGGTTGGGTTTTCAGGCATCATACCCAAATGTTGGTCTCCAATCCCTCCATGTGGGGGAACCCTGAGCCATAAATCAGGACTCTTCCTTTCCCTCAGAAGGAAACCTTGCTATTTGGAGCTGTGTAAAACCCTCAGAGTGGGAGAAACCTCCTTGGCCCCATGAGGCCAACCCCACATTCGGCGGCTTTCATGGACGCAAACTCCAGCCTGAGCGACCACCTGACACTCACCCTAACTTCAGATCCCAGGGAGGTTGTCTCAGCATCTGCAGCTCAGCCCTGCCATGCCCTAGGCCCTAACCCTGTCCATTGCTTGGGTTTTCAGATTTCTGTTCCCAGAGTCCTGGCCCAGAATCCCTCCAGATTGGGGACCCCTGAGCCATATGACAGATCTCTGCCTGCTGCTTAGGAGAAAACTGTGCCTTTGGGATCTGCGGGAAACACTCAGAGAGGATTATACCTGCATACCCACCTCAGGCCACCCTCATCTTCGGTGCCCCCTTCTGCCAAAAAATTCCAGAGTCTGAGGCTCAGTTCACACCCTAACTGAACTGTGCCCCCAGGGATCTCGCCTTTGTGTGGGGCCTCCTGGAGATGCATGAGCCTGAATCGTGGTCTCGCAGGGTCATAACATGCACATAGCAAAAAAGCGATCTCAGCATGGGCCCAGTGCATGCCCCGAATTGCTGCCCATGAATGGCCCATATGGATGTCAATTTGGGCAGAAAGCTCATGAGTATTGCCTGGAAAGCCCTGGCGAAGTCACTTCCAGCAGCGGGGGCCATCATGGGAGCTGCCTTGGCCCAGCCTGGGGTCCTGCTTCTGTTGCTCAAAGCCTATGAGAAAGTGCTCTAAATGGTGGGTGCCACATGGCCCAGGTTGCCTCTGAATGCCAGCCAAACCCGTCCTCTACTCACACACCCAGGGAGTCCATCTCAGCACTGGCAGGTGGGGCCTGCCATGCCTGTAGGCCTGAACCCTAACCATGGGTTGGGTTTTCAGGTTTTCATTCCCAGAATCCTGACCCTCAAGCCCTCCAGTTGGGGACACCTGAGCCATACTTCAGATCTCCACCTGCCACCAAGAAAGACACCTTGCCATGGGAGCTCTGGGAAACTCTTAAAGGAGGAGAAACCTGCATGTCCACCGAAGTCCACCCTCAACTTGGGTGCCCCTTTCTGCCAAAAAAAAGCCAGTGCTGAGGCTCAGGCTCATACCCTAACTCAACCCTGCCCATGGAGAGCTGGCCTCTGTGAGGTCTTCCAGGATCTGTGTGGGCCCGGCTCATGATCTTTCGCAGCTGCAGCACACATCTATCAAAAAAGCGCTCTCAGCACCAGACCAGTGTGCAGCCCAAACTTCTCCCAATGCTGGACAATTCTTATGAGCTTTCTGCCCAAGTCAACAACCATTTGGACAGAAAGCTCATGACAATTGTCTGGAACACCTGGCGAACTCTTCTGGAGGTGGTTGCCTTTGGGAGAGCCACCTGGGACCGTCCAGGGGCCCCACACACTATCGCCTGAAGCTTATGGGAAAGAGCTCTAAAGGGCCAGAACACTCACAGCCAAGTTCGCCTGTGAATCCTGGCCAAACCCACCCTCTAATCAGCCTCCCAGTGAGCCCATCTCAGCACTGGCATTTGGGGACTGCCATGCCCCTAGCCTCAACAATTATGCAGGGTTGGGTTCTTAGGCTTCTGTACCCAGAAGCCTGGCCCTAAAGCCCAAAAGATTGGGGATCCCTGAGCCATACACCAGATGTCAGCCTGCCACCCAGGAGGAAACCATTCCACTGGGAGCAGCGGGAAATACTCAGAGTGGGAGAATCCTGCATTCCCACCTCCGGCCATCCTCACCTTCAGTGCCCCCTTCTGTGAAAAAAAGCCAGAGCCTGAGGCTCAGGCTGACACAGTAACTCAACTCTGCTCACAGGGAGTTCGCTTCTGTGGGGGATCCCCGGGAGCCATGTGGGCCCAGCTCAAGGTTTCACACAGCCAAAGCAGGACAAGGTCTCACACGCAACAAGCAGGACAGTGCTCTCAGCACAGGTCCGGCATGCAGCCAGAATCGCCACCCAATGCTGGCCAATTCTCACGAGCTTTCTGCCCAATTTGGCCAGAAGCCCCAACGATGTTGCATCTGGTGGCAGTGGCCTTCAGTGGAGCTACCTGGACCCAGGCTGGGGTTCCGCATGATGTCACCAAAGTCTACATATAAGCACTGTAAAGAGCGGGTGCAAGCGGCCCCAGTAACCTCCAAATGCTGGCCAAACAAGTATTCTGCTCAGCCACCTAGGGAGACTACCTCAGCACTGGAGGGTGGGGCCTGCCATGCCCCGAGACCTGAAACTTAACCCTGGCTTGTTTTGTCAGGCTTCCATCCCCAGAGGCCTGGCCCTCAAGCCCTCCAGACTGGGGAACCCTGAGCCATACCACAGAACTCTGCCTGCCACCCAGGAGGATACAGGGCTCTTGGGAACTGTGGGAAAGACTCAGAGCAGGAGAAAAATGCATGTAGACCTGAGGCCACCCTCACCATTGGGACCATTGGTGCCCCCTTCTGCCAAAGAAAAAAAAAGTAGTCTGAGTTTCAGGTTCTCACCCTAACTCAACTCTGCACCAGGGGAGTTTGTCTCTGCCGGGGTTCTAGGTGAGCCCTGTGGTTACAGCTTCCAGTCTTGGAGAGCCCCACATGCACTTAGTGAGAAAGTGCTCTCAGCATGGGGCCAGTGCACGGCCTGAATCGCTGCCCGACACTGGCAATGTCTCATGAGCTTTTTGCCCAAATCAATGTTGATTTGGGCAGAAAGTTTGTGAGAATTGGCTGGAAAGCATCCGCAAAATCTCTTCTGGTGGCAGAGGTCTGAAGGGGAGCTACCTGGGCCAGGACCAGGATCCCATAAGGTGTCATCCAATGCCTATGGAATAGTGCTCTAAAGAGTTAGTGCACTCGTAGCCCCAGACACCTCCAAATGCTGACCACACACCCCTTCTACTCAGTCCCCCAGGGAGCCTGCCTCAGCATAGGCAGTTGGGCTTGCCATGCCCACAGTCCCAAGCCCTAAACCTGGGTTGGGATGTCAGGCTTTTGTTCCCAGAGGCTGGGCCCTCAAGCCCTCCAGATTGGAGAACCCTGAGCCAGAATTCAGGATGGAAACTGTGCTGTTGGGAGATGCAAGAAACACTCAATATGGCAGAAACCTGCATGCCCATCTCAGTCCAGTCTCATCTTCAGTGCCCTCTTTTGCCAAAAAGAGCCAGAGCCTGAGGCTCAGGCTTACACACTAACTCAATTCTGCCCCAGGGAGCTCACCTCAGCAAGGCCTGGGGGTCCGCAGGGAGGAGCATTGGCCTGGCATGTGGTCTACCACAATCTCAACATGCATCTAGCAAGAAAGTGTTCTATGCATAGGGGCAGAGCATGCCGGAATTGCTGCCCAATGCTGGCAAATTCCCACAAGCTTTCTGCCCAAATGATGCCAATTTGGCAAGGAATATTGTGAGTATTGACCAAAATGCCCCGGCGAACTCACTTCCAGTGGCAGGCGTCTTCAGTCTTCATGACTGACCCCTATGCCCAGCCCTGGAGTCAGTCATGATGTCAACCAAAGCCTTTGAGAAAGCACCGTAAGGATGGGTGCAGGCATGACCCTGGTAATCTCTGAATGCTGGGAAAACCCCACCTTGATTCTGCCCACCCAAGAGCCCACCTCAGCACCAGCAAGTGGAGACTGCTATGCACCTAGACCCAAACCCTAACCCTGGTTTAGGTTCTCAGACTACCATACCCAGAGGCCTGGCCCTAAACTCCTCCAGATTGCGGACTCTTGAGCCATACCACAGTACTATGCCTGCGGCCCAGGAGGATACCATGCTGTTGGATCTGTGGAATATACTCAGAGTGGAACAAACCTGCATGCCTAACTCAGGCCACCCTCACCTTTGGTCCCCCCTTCTGCCAAAAAGAGGGGGAGCATGAGGCTCAGTCTCACACCCTAACTCAACTCAGCCACCTGGAAGCTCACCTCTGTGAGGGACTCCAGGAGCCACATGGGCCTGGCTTGCAGTCTCTCACAGCTGCAACACTCACTTAGTGAGAAAACGCTTTCAGAAAGGGTCCAGCTCATGGCCCAAACCACTGCCCATCACCAGCCAATTCTCCTGAGCTTTCTGCTGAAATTGATATTGATGTGGGCAGAGATCTCATGAGAATTAGCCAGAAAGCCCCTTCAATGTTGTTTCCTATGGCTGGGGCCTTCCTGGGAGACCCCAGGTCCTGTCCCAGAGTCAGGCTTGATGTCACCCGAAGTTAATGGGAAAGCACTCTAAAGGGCGGGTGCATGGCCCGGGTTGCCTCTGAATGCTGAACAAACTTGTAATCTACTCGGCCCCAGAGGGACCCAGACTCAGCACTGGCAGCTAGGGCCTGCCATGACCCTCAGCCAGAAACCTAACCCTGGCTGGTTTCTCGGGCTTCTGTCCCCAGAGGCCTGGCCCTTGATCCCTCCAGATTTGGGAACTCTGAGCCATACTGGGGGATTCTGCCTGCTCTCCAGGAGAAAAGTATGTTGTTGGGAGATGTGGGAAACACTCAGACTAGAGAAACCTGCATGCCCACTTCAGGCCACCATCACCTCCAGGGCCCCCTTGTGCCAGAAAAAGCAGGTGTCTGAGGCTTAGGCTAACACCCTAACTCAACTCTGCTCCTGGGGAACTCACTTCTGCGAGGGTCCACCGGGAGACACGTGGGCCCTGCTTGCTATTTCCATGGCCACAACAGGCACCTAGTGAGAAAATGCTCTTAGTTTGGGGGTGAGGAGCAGACTGAATCACTGCCCAATGCTGGCCAATTATCACAAGCTTTCTGCCCAAATCAAAGTCATTTCAGACTGAAACCTCATGAGAATTGGCCACAAGCCTTGGCAAAGTTGCTTCCAGTGGAGGGGGCCTTTAGGGGTGTGCTTGAGCCCAGCCCAGCCCTGGGTCCTGAGTAATGTGGCCTAAAGCCTACAGGAAATCTCTCTGAAGGGTGGGTGCATGTGTGGTCCAGTCTTCTCCAAATTCCAGCCAAATCCACCTTCTACTCAGCGCCCCAGGGCCCTGCTTCAGCACTGACCAATTCTCAAGAACTTTTAGTCCAAATTGATGTTGATTTTGACAGAAACTTGTGAGAATTGACTGGAGAGCCCCAGTGAACTTCTTTCCCATGGCCAGGGTTTAAGGGGGAAACCTGGGCCTGGCCAAGGGTCCCATGTGGTGTCGATGGAAGACTCCAGGAAAGTGCTCTAAAAGGAGAGTGCATGCATGGCCCTGGTCGCCTCCAAATTTTGGCCAAATCTGCCCTCTATGCAGCCCCACAGGGAGCCTGCTTTAGCCCTGGTAGTTGCGGCCTGCCATAGCCCTAGGCCCAAACCCTAATCCTGGGTTGGATTCTCAGGCTTCCATCCTAAGGGGCCTGGCCCTCAAGCCATCAAGTTTAGCAACCCCTGAGGCATAACACAGGACTCTATCTGCTGCCCAGGAGGAAAATGTGCCATTGAGAGCTGCAGGAAACACTCAGAGCAGGAGAAACCTGCATGCCCACCTCACCTTAGGTGATCCCATCTGCCAAAAAAGCCAGGATCTGAGGCTCAGGCTCACACCCTAACTCTTCTGCCCCTGGGGAACTCACCTCTGTGGGAGGCCTCCAGGAACCCCATGGGCACTTGTGGTCTCACACAGCCACAACAAGCACCTATTGAGAAAGCACACTTAACACATGGCCTGCACATGACCCACATCGCTGCCCAATGCCGGCCAATTCTCACAAGTTTTCTGCCCAAATTGATGTTGATTTGGGCATAAAGCTCATGAGAATTGGCCAGCAAGGCTTGGCGAAATAGCTTCCAGAGACCTCTGCCGTCGGGTGAGCTGTCTGGGCCCATCCCATCTTCTGGTGTGTTGTCGCCTGATGCCTACAGGAAAGCACTTTTAAGGGCCAGTGCACACACAGACCTGTTTGCCTCTGAATGCTGGTCAACTCTACTCTCTACTTAGCCCTCTAGGGAGTGCATCACAACATCTGAAAGTGGGGCCTGCCATGCCCCTAGGCCCAAGTCCTAAACCTGGGTTGGGTTCTCAGGCTTCCAACCCCAGAGGCCTGGCCCTCAAAGGGACCTTAGAGCCACATCACATATCTTCCTTGCTGCCCAGGAGGAAACTGTGCCATTGGGAGCTGTGGCAAACACTCAGAGCGCGAGGAAACCTGCATGCCCACCTCAGGATACCCACCCGTTCAGCGCCCCCTTCTGCCAGAAAAATCCAGAGCCTGCAGCCCAGATTCTCACCCCAAATCAACTCTTTACCCATGGATCTCTCCTCTTTGGGGGGCTTCTGGAGCTTCCTGGGTCTGGCTTGCATTCTTGAATGGCTGCAACACACACCTAGTGAGAAGGTGCACTCATCACAGGGCTGGTTCAGCCCAAATCATAGCCAAATGGTGACTGAAACTGCTCTCTACTCACACCCCC
>ML094107.1:0-14999 GCA_003697995.1 Taxidea taxus jeffersonii
TAATGTCATAAAACAAACTGAGGGGGGTGGGGGGAAGAGGGGTTGGGTGAGGGTGGTGGGGTTACATCATATGTTTAAATAAAGCTTAAATAAAGTAAAAAAAAAAAAAAGCTCAATAGAAACCCAATAATGCTTTTCTCAATGTTTTTACCTTTCTGTTAATTACCTTTTCGGTCATATAAATAGTGCACAGCAAAAGAGCTGACTCTAATTAACGCAGAAATTAGATAGTCATTCTGGCATATGTCAAAATATAGAGTCTACAGTGTGTATTTGCTTAAAGTTGTTCTCTTTCAGGAAGTCATTGGAATACTATTCCATAGACACTATGGAAAAAGTCCAGAAGGATCCAAACAAGAAAATTATCTTATAAGAAAATATTTTTTCTTCAAATTTTTATTTAAATTCTAGTTAGTCAACATGCAGTGCAATATTGGTTTCAGGAATAGAATTCAGTGACTTGTCACTTACATACAACACCCAGTGCTCATCATAACAGGTGCCCTTTTTTTTTTTTAATATTTTATTTATTTATTTAACAGACAGAGATCACAAGTAGGCAGAGAGGCAGACAGAGATAAGAGGAAGCAGGCTCCCTGTTGAGCAGAGAGCCTGATGCGGGGCTCGATCCCAGGACCCCGAGATCATGACCTGAGTGGAAGGCAGAGGCTTTAACCCACTGAGCCACCCAGGTGCCCCAGGTGTCCTCTTTAATACCCATCCCCCATCTAGCCCATCTCCCACCCACTTTGCTCCATCAAACCTCAGTTTGTTCGCTATTTTTAAGAGTCTCTTATGGTTTGTCCCCCTTGCCCCTTTTTCTTTTTTAAAAGGAAATAAAAAAAAAAAGGAAATCTTAAAACTATTGTTTCTGTAATTTTATTAATGTTTTTATGAAGGACATGCTCCCCCACTAAGCCTTGCCAGACCAAGTCAGTAATGAACACTATACGGTTAAATCCTGCATGCTGCATTTGTCACGCTGAGTGAATTATGGGATGCAAAGTGACAATTGATGCAACCTTATGAAACATGCCAGAGCAATGTAACATTTCAGCTAAGATATTTTAATGGCCCAATTTATTCAGACTGCTTGAGGATAAAAAGTGATTTCATAGGATTTGCTACTATTAATCACTGCAGCCTTAGTATTTAGTAGATTGTCGGCAGGTGTTTTCAGGATTATACTAATAACAAAGGAAAACAACAGATATGCTTTTAATAGTCAAATTATAATTAGAGACAATTAATGTAGCATTTTAAATTAGAATAAAAGGGCAAGGTTAGCCTATTATAATATATTATAATTAATGTATTAAATGCAGACACAATAATCTTACTTCATTTTGCAGTTACTCATTCTGCTTACAATAAGTAATTTGGTAACTAATTCAGACTGAACTTGGGGGAAATGAAAGGGATCATGTCTTACCTGCTGGTGTCTAGGAAGAAGAGAGAATAAGCAATATTTTAAGAGACTTCTGCAAAAGGTTCATTTTTAAAAAATGCCAACACTCAGGTTTATTATTATTCTCCTGGGGCACACGCTTTGAAATGATATTTTCACACAAGGTAGAATCTGAAATTTGAATTCTGTCATAGCCACAAAATGCTGAAAGTCCAGGTCTCACAGGGAATAACATTTAAATATTAAATGTCCATGTCCGAGGTGGAGATGACAAGAATAAGAACGATCCCATTTCAAGTGAAATCTCTGTCCTCTTTGTTTTTCAAACTGGGCTAAATTAGCATTTTTGTTCAGTTGGGCCTGAAAGAATACTAAGTAAATATGATAAGAAGCAAATAGTTTGGAACTATAAGGTTCACACAGTCAAAATGATCCTCCGTTTCACCGAAGGCCTCCCTTTTCACGGAAACTTAGGGTTGTTATTTACAGTCTGTAGGGCCAAAATGACTGGTCCATCAGTCAAACTGTGTGCTTAGTGCAGTGGAAAAAACCGGAGAGATGATTACCTGAATTTTTTACTTTGTAACAAATTGTTCTGGTGTCAGAGGAGTGGTCTTCTAGTCATCACCTTTTGGCCCCTTCCTTCATTTTTAGGACCCATATGTCACACATGTCAGTCACCAGCACCCTGAGGAAGGCCAGCCTTAGGGGGCTGCTCTTTCCTTAAATATTTCAATAAGGATAGCTAGAGTCCCCACATGTGTTAGAGTATTTGAGGAGCAGACAACAAATAGTCCCTTTTCTTACTTAAGTTCTAAATTTGTGGAGAAAAAAATAGAAGTGATTGTATATCATGTGTATATTTGGGTGGTTACAGAAATGGGTCAAAATATGGTCCAGAAGACGAGAATGCTCTGCAACAGGTCCAGCTTGCTGTAGAACGCATTCTGCCATGTGACCCAGTAGATCCGATGCTACTTGAAGTGTCTGTGTAGACTGAGATGTGTATGGAGCCTTGGCGGGCCCCTGCAGGTGAATTATACTGTATACTTCCTTTAGAATTTTGGAGCAAAGCGCTGCCATACTTTGTAGATGGTTATTCTTCCTTTGAGAAACAGCTTTTGGCTTACTACTGGACCTTAGTTGAGATTCAACACTTGGCCATGGGCCACCAAGTGGACACGAGCTGCCTGTTATAAACCTGGTGTTGGCTGGCCCACCAAACCATAAAGTTGGCATTCAGAGTAGCATGTACAGATCCTGACTGCATAGAAAGTTGAATGAGCGGGTGGCCCAGATGTCTATGGACCTTTTCCTTGCTGTCTTGTTTCCTCTTTCCTGAATCATACATACAGCTTCTGGGGTATTCCCTATGACTAAGGTTGACAGAAGAAGAAAAAAATTCACTCCTCGTTTTTGGTCTGCATGATATGCTGGCCCATCCAGAAAGCAGATAGCTCACCACTGCTGGCCCACTCTGAGGCAACTCTGAATTATAGTAATGAAGGGAAGTTCTATTGTACAGTACTTCAAAGAATACATCTTCAAAAAATACATCATTTTTCCTGGAAGAAGAGATGGTCCAAGATAGGGGTCTATATTAATTCATAAACAATGGCTAGTGGTTTGACTAGATGGCCAGTGTTATGGACTGAATATTTGGGTCTGTATGGTATGTGCTGGAAGACTTGTTTGTGCGAGCATATCCTGAATGTCCTTGCTAATCACTCTCTTGAGAATGCAGAGATCCTGTCTTCCCTCTATATCTCCATCAGGCAGAACGTGTTGTTTGGGATTCAAAGTCAGGGGCTCTGGAGGTGGCCAACCTAGAGCATCTCCTTTGTAAGAAAGAGTCTGGATGGCAAGCCTTGATCTCCTTGGAATGCTGGCTATGCAAGGAGGGAGAGGCTATAGATAGTTGCAGGCTAAGTGGTTACACGTAATTTGCTGCACGTAGATCCCAGCAGCAGATGCTTTGTCTACTTGGCTGCTCCTGGACACCCTGTATGTAATTTCCCCTAGGAAACCTATGTCTCCATTATGGTCTCCGGGTTATTTTTTTGATCTCATTCAGCCATCACCCACACTTGGTTTAGTGTCTGCTGGGGGTCCTGCTACACAGGGTCTATCCAAGGAGAAGCACAACTGGAAAACTGGTGACAAGGAGGTGTATGGATAGATTTTTCTGAAGGGACATAGGGCATGAAGATGTTTGTCTCATGTGCCTATTCATCGAAAAGCAACCATAGTAGAGGAGGATCTTAATTATTAGATGGACAAGATGTCCTAGTCTGTGGATGTCATTCAGGGTCTTTCCCCAGTCACCCCCTCCTTGCCCAATGGGCTTGTGACAAAAGGGCCATAGTGTCAGGGATGGGGGTTATAGATGGACTCATCAACATGGTCTTCTACTTATGAAGACTGATTTGTCGGCCTGCCAACAACAGAGGCCAACTCCAAACCCCTGATATGGCTTCATTCCCCAAAGGATGAGACAGCCACCTGGTGGCAGGTTGATTGTATTGGACCACATCCATCGTGGAAGAAGCAGGCTTTGTTCTCACCGGAAGAGACACCCTCGATATGGATTTGTTTTCCTTGCCCTCAGTGCTTTTGCCAAAACCACCATTTGTGGACTTACATAATATGATTTGCAGAAAGGTATCCCCACAGCATTGCTCCTGACCAAGGAACTCATTTAATAGCTGCTGAAGTGTAGCAATGGACTCGTGCTGATGGAATTCATTGATCTTACTGTGTTCCCCATCACCCCCAAATCTCTGGCTTGACAGAATGCTGGAAAAGCCTTTTGAAGATTTAGTTTTCATGGCATCTGGATAGCAACACCTTGTAGAATTATGGTAGAGCCCTCCAGGATGGTATATGCTCTAAGCTGATGACTAATATATGGTGCTATCTCTTGTATCACTAGGATCCACAGGTCCAGGAAAACTGTGTGAAAATGGGAGTGATTCTTTTCACCGTAGCCCATAGTGAGCCATTGTTTATTGAAGTTCGGCATGGGGTACGTGTCGCTCTCAGAGTTCAGGTGCATTGTTACTAATCTACTGGTTTATCTTGTTCCCTCAAAGCAGTAGCCAAGCCCACATCAACTCTGCTCCTGGTGGATCAGACCCTTTAGCTTCTCCAAGTCCTAGGCCAGATGGGTGCATAGCTCCATGGTGAAGAGTGCCAACTCCTTCTGCAGGTCATCTGTGTTGTCGAGGTTGGAGGTGGTAAGAGAGAGATGAAGTCCTCATTTTACCATTGTGGGTTCAGTTTGTCCTTGCTTTCCCCCTTTCATGTCCAGTTTTTCTTTCCAATTGCTGGTCCTGAGGCTCTACAGGAACTTCCAGCACACAGCCGACAAGGAGGCAATAGTCTTCCATAGAAGGCCTCAACAACTCCCACAGCTGTCTGAGGTGTAAGCCATGTAGTCAATCCCATGTAGTGGTTCTGTTTGTCTGGCAAAGCCTAAGTGACAGCATCCCCTGGACATCTCTGAGGATTCCCAGGGGAACACATCCTTTTAGTCCTTTATTGATCTAATTTCCTGCTTCTGAGGATTTTCAGATTCACATCCTCTTGATTCCCATATCTATTCCCTTGTTTATGTCCCGAGTCAACCAAAATATATATTACCACATCTTCTCCTCGTTTACCTCAGATACACCACTCATGGAAGTAGGAAACTTCATAAAGATTTTATGGTAAAAATGGGAGCTGGGAGTTGCCCTGAAGCAGGTCACTCAAAATAAAATATTAGTTTCCCCTGTTTTGAAAAGTTCAGCTCCCTGGCCTTCTGCCAACTGACACTTTTTTCTTTCTTCTCTCTCTTCTGTCTTTCTAATTTGCCATCCCCTCCTTGCTCCTGGCAACACAAAGCTCCTTCCATACAAAAATGGGGAACTATTCAGCTCTCTCATTGTCATGTCCTTGATCATGCTATTGTGTGAGTTCCCTTTCATAACCAAAGAGGCAATCAGAGAAAAGCCATTTTTCTCTTGAAGGGGAAGTTTGCTGCCAGGGAAAAAATAGGGTCCCCTGTCTCCCCTCCCCCATATCTTGAACTATCTGACATTAGATCTCACTGGAGAGGGACACCATATTCTCTGTCATCCTGTCTTGGATTTACCCTAAATCAATTTTATGAAACCAAAATCTTAAAAGAAAGATTGGCAAATGATTGTATTAGGTGATGTAGGTCCTGCTAAGAAACAGCTTTGAGAGAGCTTTGAATTACAGGCAGTTTTGAACAGCTGTGGGTTGCAACATTTTCCCTGGTGAGTTGTTCAGGGTGCCATTGCGTATAAATTTCAAGCTATACTCCTAGAAGCTTTCATTTAGGAAGTTGATATTTCACTTCTTTAAGAGTAAACCGAAAATCCCAGGCTGTGTCTTATGTGAAATTGTCAGCAAATTGTAGTATTGTCATTCTCCCCTTTGGAAACAGATATGTTTGCCAATTAAGAAGAAATTTTAAGGCAGCAAGAGAATAGTAGCAAGGTTGGTATTTCAGTTTGAGAAAGGGGAGAAAACATAGGGAGTCGAGGAAGGCAGAAGAGTTATTTTTTAATTTATCAAGAGATGATAATAAGGAAATTATTTTAGCAAAAGAATGATTTGTTTTAGCTACGCTGAGTTTATCATTGTATCAAGAACCTTTATATGGTCCATAGATTTCCTGGGTATTTGAAAAAAGACTCTCCAAATTGAAAGACTGATAATATTTCATTGCCTCTTTGCTATTTTTGTGTTATTGGTCTAGAGCCTCATAATAAAGTTTTAATTTTTAATTTAACAAACTTAAAAGAGAAGTGAAAGGAAACTGACTTAGAAAAAGATTTATTTATTTATTTTGGAGAGAGAGAGTGAGAGCAAGAGCTATGAGTGGGAGGGGCAGAGGGAGAGAGAGAGAGAGAGAGAGAGTAATCTCAAGCGGACCCCTGCTGAGCTGGGAGCCTGACACAGGGCTTGATCTGACAACCCTGATATCATGACCTGAACCAAAATCAAGAATCAGATGTTTAATAAATGGGGCCATCCAGGCACCCCAAAATTGATTTCTTTTTGATTGGACATATCTAATCATAATTTTTACACTGTCAATGTGTGGATGTCTTGTCTACCTCTTTCTTCCATTACATGGAAAAGTAGGAAGAAAAGTTTAAGGGAGAGAAATCTGTGGACAACACCTTTCACAGTTGCCATGCAGGGAGACAAATGGGAGAAGCAGAGCTTGAAGGTTCAGTACCCATAACATTTTGGACATCCAGTGGACTTGATGTCTCCTGTTGATAAGATGGGAGCGCCAGCATTCAACTGCTACCAGATTCTAACTTAGGAATTTGCTCATTAGAAGTTACTCTACAGCAGTGGTTTCTTAATCTTTTTTGGTTCCTGGAGGTTTTTGAGATCCAAATGAGGTTATAGACCCTTTCCAGAGATATATGCACATAAGCATATATGCAGAAAATTGCAAACAATATCAGAAGATTTGTAGGCCCTATGAACAGTTAAAAATCCTATTCTAAATCATTATCTTTCAGAGAATTGCAAGGATCTTTCTATTTTTGGACACAGAGGTATCTTTTCAGGTTTGGTTCCAAATATCACTCAGTTTTCCTGGGACTCAGGTAAAGAAAATATAGATTCATACACATCACAGTTGTTTAACACAGGCTGAATGGGTTCTAAAAGGAGGGAAGCCAAAGAGAAGTCACATTTGTCTCTTACTACTGAATCCCAGGTGCAGAGTGGGCACTCAGTGAGTAATTGTTGAAAACTTTTGCTTTAGACTCTGATGCTATAGTAAAGTGAGGTAAGAGGTCAAAGTGGGCAACGGTGCGCTCTTGGGGCTCCAGCGATGGCTAGGATATGTAACTATGTCTCTGGCCTTTCAAAGACACTGGACTATCCAAAAAACACGGGACTCTTTGCCTTCCTCTAGTCTTGTTGGTCATGGGACAAAACCTGGGATTGCATGGAAAATTTGAGCTGTGGGTAAGGCCGCTGGAGGACCAAAAAGACTGAAGGAGAGGTTGATACAGTGATGGTCCAAGTGTTTAGAAAGAAGGGCTGGTCCTTGGACAAGGGAGGCTTGGAGGCTCCCTGATGGAGCAAAGTATCCCCAAAGCGGCTCTCATCCAGGTGGAGCCATATGTGTCTCTAGGACTAAACTGGAAGAAAGGGGTTATCTAGTTTTTAACCCTTTATGCTACTTCTGTAAAATAGGACCAGGTTAATGTTGGGCTTTCTGAGGGAGCCATTAATTTACAACCCATTTTCTTTTTTTTTTCTTCAGATTTTATTCATTTATTTGACAGACAGAGATCACAAGTAAGCAGAGAGAGAGGAGGAAGCAGGCTCCCCGCTGAGCAGAAAGCCCAATGTGGGGCTCGATCCCAAGACCCTGGGATCAAGACCCGAGCTGAAGGCAGAGGCTTTAACCCACTGAGCCACCCAGGCGCCCCTACAACACATTTTCTGTGTCAAACTCTGAACCAAGAAATATATACAGGAGTCATAAATTAACAAACAACTTAAAAATTAAATTAACAAACAGCTTAAGACTTAAAACTCAGTTAGTGAAGGTGGCTTGAACCATAAACCAAAACGGACTACTAAAAACTTGTCCCCCTTCCGCTCCCCACCACCCCACTCCTTCATCTCTAGGACATGGGACCCACTTGGGGAGCATCAGAGCATCAGGACAGACAATCTGGCTTAGAATCCTAGCTTTGCCACTTACTAGCTTATTTGCTATGTGATCCTGGGCAAGTTATCTATATATAAAATGGGGATAACTGCATCTAACTCACCCAGTTATCACAAAGATCAAAATGCTTAGCACAGAGCCTGGCACAAAGTAAGCTGTGATTACGATGATGACGGTTATGATTGGATGGACAAAGCAGGCACATACCCAGCCAGGTGCATGGAAGACTGTGGCCCGCTTCAAGCCCAGACAGATAGGTCACAGGTGAGCAGTGATATGAACACATTAACCCTACCTAATGGGGTAATTTGAGCTAGGGCATATTAGACTCTGGCTTCATATCATTGGTTAGATTACTCTTCAGTGGAGGGGCCTGTGGGCATGGGAAATTCTGACTTTATGTGCAGAGACAGTTTACTCAGTGGTGAGCAGTGGCAAGACACTTGCTCTAGGCCACTTGTCCACTGACACAGGAGGCTACAAACATTGAAATTCAATAGATGTGATCTGACAGCCTGTAGAATCCCTTGGTGTAGGAAGATGGTCCACATGAGGGTCTGTGTCTGGACAGAGGACAGGTGGGGGCACGAGTAGCACTGCAGAGACAGGCATGAGCAGGGGAGGGCGCCTGCTGGTAGCACAGAGGTAATGAAAGTTCCTGTAGAAAACCAGTAAGTCAGGCAGAGGGATCTGGACCTGAGTGACAGGAATGTAGGCCCTTGATACTCGCACATGTGTGCCTCAAAATCTTTGCAAATCCCCAAATTTACAAGGGCCATGATAACATACGATCCTTCCCCAAAAGTTTTCTAGTCCATGTCCTAAAATCATCTTCCTGGATCTCTCCTGTACCATTCCTGACTCTTAAGGATTACCTGTCTTTTGGAAAAGAATTCCATTTTTAAAAAATACTGTTTTTCAGATATGAACAAATGACATTGAGAGTGGATCCTGGGATGTCAGCTGGGTTCCTCCACCAATGAAATAATTCAGTCCTGCACAGTAGCCTTGGAGTATGTGTCATTCAAATCTGGGTCTGGGCAATATTATAAACCACTGCAGGTCATAGGCCTTTGGGGATACTTGAGAATAGTTCAAATTGAGAACACCAAGCTAGGTGTTTTTTTTTTTTTTGAGCTCATTCAGAGCTGTGAACCCCAGCCCCAGCTTAAACGTGACATTCTCAAACCACGCTCTACGTAGTCTCCCTCCAAACCTGGTGCCCTTCCTGTGACTCCTAACTAAAACCAGAACTGTCATCCCGTACTTCTCCTTTCCAGGTTGTCTCTGTGAACTCTTCGTCGTCCTCCACTGTTGCCTGGTGCTTCTGCTTTCCTTTAAAGCAAAACCTCTCTGAAGAGCTGTGTCTTTTCCACCTCTCTGTTCTCACCTCCTGTTCTCTCTTGAGCAGACTCCAGTCAGGCTGTCATCCCATACCCCTGGTGGAGGTCACCAAATCTTGCTCCTTGTAGCCCTGACACACCCCACACCCTCTCCTTCTGAGAAGCTTTCTTGCTTGGCCTCCTCAACACCTCATTCTTCTAGTTCTCTCCTCCCTTCTTAGGCTCCTTTTCTCACTCTTCTGTTCTCCTTCTTGAATCTCCAAAGTTTGGATGATGCTGGACTCAGCTCTTGGTCCTTTCTGTCTACCTTTTGCTCTCATTATGACTGATGATCAATCCAGTTATATTGTTTAAAATACCATCTACATCCTAAAAAAAAAAATACCATCTACCTCCTGATAACTCTAAAATTTTTCTCTCTCATTCTGATTTCTTACGTGCACTCCAGATTTGCTTTTCCAGCTGCCCACTTGACCATTTTACTTGGTTATGGAATTGTCATCTTAAACTTAAGATAGCCAAAGAAAAATTCAGTTTCTCCCCAGACATGCTCCTTGTCCAGTGTTTCCTGTCTCAGTAAATGACACCACCGATTCCTGCTCAGGAAAAGTATTTGGCATTTGTCATTGTGTTCCTTCATACCCTCACATCCCAATTCATCAGCAGATCCTGTTAGTGCTGCATTTAAAATACACCCTGGAGGCTCCTGGGTGGCTCAGTTGGTTAAGTGTCTGCCTTTGGCTCAGGTCATGATCTCGGGGTCCTGAGACTGAGCCCCATGTGGGACTCTCTGCTCAACAGGGAGTCTGCTTCTCCCTCTCTCTCTGCTCCTCCATCCTGCTCATGCTCTCTCTCTCCTTCTCTCTAATATAAATTAATAAACTCTTTAAAAAAATACATTGTGAATGTGAGCGCCTCTCACATTCATGTCTTCTGCTTCATCCTGGTCCAAACCCACACTACTCCCTCCTAGACCACTCCTGGGATAGCCTGTAACTGGCCTCCACTTTTCTTCCTATGGCTTATTCTACACACTGTAGCCAGGTAGAGCCCTTAAAATCGTAACTTTGATCTTGTCATTCCCACATTTTGCTTATTGTTACCTCCTGCACTAAATATATCCCAGCAAGTAGAATGGCACCCAGCACATAGTAGGGCTTTAATGAATATTTGTCAAGTATAAGAAGGAAGAGCAAAATCAGGCAGTTGTCTTTATGTTCAGAGCCTCAAATATCCTGTAATGGGATTCTCTCCACTAAAAAAGGAGATTATTTTCTTTCTCAGTTGTATGAGGAGAGAGGTGCCCCACCTGTCCTGCCTGCCAGGTCCTGCTTTGTTTCTTCTCTTTTCAGGAATAAGAATCCTTGTCCCCAAGAGAAGGAAGGAGATTTAGGCAGTAAGGGAAAGGGGGAGCTGGGGGTGGAGGACAGGAGAAAAACTGCAGGATGGGTATGTTAGGAGAGAGTGTGGAGAGAAGGACACTCAAGAAAACACACAATTGGGAATTTGCATTTCAGATGATTTCTTTGAACAGATCCCCCCAAAGTGAAATTCATGTGTCAAATGAGCCCCTGTCCCAGAAACATAAGATGGTGCCCATGTATTGTTGGTATCGTTGACATGTTATAGTTGAAGAAACAATATTTTGGAGGAGGTAAGTTGTCACACAATTGGCAAATACCTCTTCTGTCCAACTCTAAAGGAGGTGTTTTCCCTCACACGGTGCCAGGACTCAGTGTTGAGAACAATAGAAAATGTGACGAGATCAGCCAGGTGTCCTAGGGACAGAGCTGGGGACTAGGAGAGTGGGCTGGATTCAGGCCTCAGGGACACGAGGAGGGCCACAAATACCCTTCTCTCACAGGCTTGGGAACCTCTAGGCACTTTTCTGACCGCATTTCCCCAGACTGTTTTCAGCTGATTTTCACGCTCTCAAATTTAACCTTGTCAGGCTTGATGATCAACAAGGTTGCAATGAGTATTCATAGAAATTGGTACAGAAGTTAATGTCCAGATCTGCATGAGACGCAGGCAGAAATGAAGACAGTGACACTTACCAACCTTGACAGAAGGGACAAAAGCCTAAACTCTACAAGGAAGCGTTTGCAGTCCTCACCAGCGTGCTGCTGCTTATTTGTGGACCACACATGCACTTGAAAAAACCACAGGATCTCAGCACTGTGGAAATGACAATGGCAACTGAAGGAGAGCAGTTGTCACTGTGGGAAGATGCTTAGAAACATGCCCTGCTGTTCAGCGTCCTTAGGAAACCCCCAGTCCTTGGTTTTAGGTATTTTCTTCTTCTTAGGTATTTTCTTTCTTCTCTTAGGTATTAGCTATTTTCTGTGTAAGTTTACAAGATGTATCTCAAATTCTCGAATTCTTCCTGGAGATTTATGGCCAATTGTTCATAAGTGGACAAATGAAAGGAGAAGAAGGAAGGCAAGTTTTGCAAGTACTTTTTTCTTTTTCTGTACTTTCTGAAAAATAATAATATGGGACACACTCTTAGAACCTAGAAGATGATTTCTATTTAAGGCTCAGAGGAGAATAGATAAATCCACAGCATACAAAGTTAAAAAAAAAAGTCCTTAATGAATATTCAGTATTTCCTCACTAGAAAATTTCCAGTTTTCTGGTATTAGTTGGTTTTGGAAGCTTGGTTTTCTAGGTCATACATGGAGGGTGGTGGTATCTGCTGTTTTGGGTTTCACCGGTGTGGGCCTGTGTGATCCCTGGATCCGATCCAGGACCACAAGTGTCCTTCTTAGGGCTTCTCCAGGTCCACCTGTAATCAGAATTGGGCTTCCACAATGCTTTTATCTTATCTTTTGCCTGGAAATGGCTAGAAGACTATTACCAAAATTATAGGAAATACATCTGGAGAAGAGATTAGTATGGGAAAAACACTCTTTTCTTAGATGATTAGTGCGGCCAATAAGAATACCTAATATTATCTATAAAAGACCCTGAGTTTTGACCTTCAGGTGTGAAAACAATAGCCCAGTCTAGTTGAAATTTAATGGGAAAAATGCAGAGCAAGTATCAGGTAGGAAATGCATTTGGCTACGAGTAATTGAAAGATCTGACCAGTGTGCCTTTGCCAAATAGGTTTTATTATAGTGTATTATATTATTTTATATTTATTTTATTTTATTTATTTTTCTTATAATAAGAAGCCTACAGGTGGGCAGTCCCTGGCTGAGAAGCATCCCCACACTGTATTAGAGTCCCAGCTCCTTCTATACTTCCATTCTGCCAGCCTTAGCCTGGGAGTTTTTCTTCAGACTTGGTGCCTAATGATTGTGAGCTGACTCTTCCATCTCTGGCTGCATATACACATTGCATACTGGAAGAAGGAGGGCCGAATCTGTTTGGCTCTGAGTCTATCTTTTTGTTTGGAAAGGGATGTTCTCTTCAAAGCATTCTGCATAAATTCACCAGAACTGAGTATCAGGGCCACCCTGACTATAGGGGGGCCTCAGAAGGAGAATATTTTCAGCTAGGCCCTCTTTCATACTGAACAAACTAGGGTTATGTTAGAAAGAAAAAAAATAAGGGAATGGATGTTTGGTGAAAAAAATGTATAGTGTTGTTGTTTTGTTTTGTGTTTTGGTTGGAGAGGTTGGGAGTTAGAGTGTGAGTAAATGGTATAATGATTGAAAATCACTTAAACCAAATACTCAGTGGGGATAAGCTGCAGAGGAGGGAAGTAGGACATTGTACGTGGGTGTTCTAATGCATGAGAAACTAATTGGGTCAGTCTGAGCAGGGGAACTTGCCCAGAAGAGTGGGTATAACCATTGGCTGGAATGGTGGTGAAAGGTTATAGAAGCAAGGAGGGTCCCCATCAGTAAATGGCCAGGGAAGATCAGGGCAGAGAGATGATGCCAGAGTTTATGGGAACACATTTTTAAAGCCAAGTCAAAAAGTCAAGGTGGGGAGGAGGAGTCAAGATGGCGGAGAAGTAGCAGGCTGAGATGACATCAGCCAGCAGGAGATCAGCTAGATAGCCTATCAAACCATTCCGAACACCTACAAATCCAACAGGAGATCCAAGAGAAGAAAAACAACAATTCTAGAAACAGAAAATCGACCACTTTCTGAAAGGTAGGACCAGCGGAGAAGTGAATCCAACGCGTCGGGAAGATAGACCCCAGGGGGAGGGGCCGGCTCCTGGCAAGCGGCGGAGCACAAAATCAGGACTTTTAAAAGTCTGCTCCACGGAGGGACATCGCTCCAGAGGCTAAACTGGGGTGAAGACCTCACGGGGACAACGTGGACTCAGGTCCCGCGGGGTCACAGAAGGATCGGGGGTGTCTGAGTGTCGCAGAGCTCACAGGTATTAGAGCAGGGAAGCCGGCTGCGGAGACAGAGCCGAGGTTTCCTAGTGGTCTGTGACACGGACCGGTGCTCTGTGGCACCGGCCGGTGCTCTGTGCGAGGGGTCCCCACAAGATCCGGGGAGACTCCTACCCGGGAGAGCTCAGGGATCTACGGGGTTCGGAGACTCCAGGTGGGACTCTGCCAGAGACAGAGACGCTTGGTCACAGGCTGGGTGAGCTCGGAGCGCTCCCAGAAGCCAGGGAGACGGGACTGATTACGCACGATTTTCTCCGAGCGTGCGCGGTCTCCGGGCGCAAACTTGGGCTGGGGAGACCGGAGGGATTAAACGCTTTTCTATGAAGGCGCACTGAAGACTGGGGCCCCTAGCTCTCGGCTCCTCTGAACCAGAGATTGGGAGGCCGCCATTGTCATTCCCATCCTCCGGAACTCTATGGAAAGCGTTCAGGGAACAAAAGCTCCCGAAAGCGAACCTGAGAGGATTACTTAGCCCGGCCCCTGGTAAGGGCGGTGCAACTCCGCCTGGGGCAGAGACACTTGAGAATCACTACAACAGGCCCGTCCCCCAGAAGATCAAAGAAATCCAGTCAAGACCAAGTTCACTTAACAAGGAGAACAGCGGATTCCTATCTGGACAAAATGACAAGGCGGAAAAACTCACCACAAAAAAAAGAGCAGGAGACAGGACCGAAGGCTAGGGACCTAATCAATACAGACATTGGTAATATGTCAGATCTGGAATTCAGGATGATGATTCTCAAGGTTCTAGCCGGGCTCGAAAAAGGCATGGAAGATATTAGAGAAACCCTGTCAGGAGAAATAAAAGCCCTTTCTGGAGAAATAAAAGAACTAAAGTTTAATCAAGTTGAAATAAAAAAAGCTATTAATGAGGTGCAATCAAAAATGGAGGCTCTTACTGCTAGGATAAATGAGGCAGAAGACAGAATTAGTGATATAGAAGACCAAATGACAGAGAATAAAGAAGCTGAGCAAAAGAGAGACAAACAACTACTGGACCACGAGGGGAGAATTCGAGAGATAAGTGATGCCATAAGACGAAACAACATTAGAATAATTGGGATTCCAGAAGAAGAAGAAAGAGAAATAGGAGCAGAAGGTATACTGGAGAGGATTATTGTAGAGAATTTCCCTAATATAGCAAGGGGAACAAGCATCAAAATCCAGGA
>ML094107.1:19999-85620 GCA_003697995.1 Taxidea taxus jeffersonii
TATCAGGGAAATACAAATCAAAACCACAATGAGATACCACCTCACACCAGTCAGAATGGCTAAAATGAACAAGTCAGGAAATGACAGATGCTGGCGAGGATGTGGAGAAAGGGGAACCCTCCTTCAGTCTTGGTGGGAATGCAAGCTGGTGCAACCACTCTGGAAAATAGCATGGAGGTTCCTCAAAAAACTGAAAATGGAGCTACCTTATGACCCAGCAATTGCACTACTGGGTATTTACCCTAAAGATACAAACGTAGTGATCCAAAGGGGCACGTGTACCCGAATGTTTATAGCAGCAATGTCCACAATAGCCAAGTTATGGAAAGAACCTAGATGTCCATCAACAGATGAATGGATAAAGAAGAGGTGGTATATATATACAATGGAATACTATGCAGCCATCAAAAGAAATGAAATCTTACCATTTGTGACGACATGGATGGAACTAGAGCGTATTATGCTTAGCGAAATAAGTCAACTGGAGAAAGACAACTATCATATCACATGATCTCCCTCATATGAGGAAGTGGAGATGCAACGGGGGTGGGAGTTAAGGTGGTAGGAAAAGTAAAAATGAAACAAGATGGGATCGGGAGGGAGACAAACCAAAAGAGACTCTTAATGTCATAAAACAAACTGAGGGGGGTGGGAGGAAGAGGCGTTGGGAGAGGGTGGTGGGGTTACATTATATGTTTAAATAAAGCTTAAATAAAAAAAAATGTAAAAAAAAAAAAGAAGTCAAGGTGGCTCTGGAGGCCAGAATCTATCTTCCCAAGAGACAGTATCTTGCCTGTCTTTAAGTGGCCACCAATATAACTCAGATTATCTCAGGAACCTGGTCTGTTGCTCAGCAGAAATGCCCCACTGGTTGCCATTTTTTCTTTTTGGTGGTCATGTAGTTTATTGCAGGAGCAATATGGCAAGGGTGCTGGATTTTGAGCAAGATGACCACAATCATACAATCCCCGTCTCCTAGGAAGATTATGCTACGTCTGCATTGCTTACAGAACTTGCATCTTGCTGGGGGTGGGGGGGATGTTTGTCCAACCTCTAATCATTATCACTTCTTCCCACGTCTCCAGTGAAGAACCCTAGGTCTTTGCAGTATTGCTGGCTAGTCACCAGGCGGTATACCTGTGGCCACTGAATGGCGAGGCTGCCTGGGATCTTGGGTTGTGACTCCGTTCTCCTTAGCCCCCTGCTCAGGCCATCAGAGTTACAAAGAACTACCCTAGAGTTCATTGCCATAGGAGTGGCTTGCCCTGGAGTGGGGCCTGAGGCCACAGGGATCCAGTCTGCTGATAGGCTGGCTGGGGTCTGTCCTACAATAATGTATGGGTGCATCAGGCCTCAGGCACTGTTCAAAGATGACCAGCAGCTCTGACCTCAATGGCAAAGCCAGGAAGGAGAACTGAGGCACAGAGTCAGAGTTGAGGAGCAGAGTCCTGTTGTACCATATGCTAATCCTTAGGAATAAGCAGAGAAGAAGATCCAGTTTGTAGATGCCAAAGTCTAGGAAGGCCAGAGCCATGGGAGGCTGAAGCAAGGGATGTGTGCCAAGTCCCACAGTCCTGGGACAGAGTCAGGTGGCACAGATGTCAGCTTAGGTGGTGGTGGTAGTAGGTGGTGGGCCAGGAGGGCAAGTGTTGAAATGCAAAGACCTGGTTTTCCTAATATAGAAGCTTGTCTGTCTTACAATGTTTTTCTGATTCTGGCCACTGGGGAAGGGTGGTGCCTGCCTATGGTCACAGGCAAATGGTTAGAGGGGCTGTGCCCTTGGAATCTCTCTAAGGGAATTGTTGGAAGTTCTGTTGTTAGAAAGTACTTTCTAATCTATTCAGTGCAAGGTGTTGTCTAATTTCTATAAGCTGACCCTTTTCCGTTGTTTAAAATGGAGACATTTCTGACTTTGTGGCTCCTAGAAGAGATGTTATGAGTCTAAATGAGATTATGTAGTTCTTGGAATTCCACTGAGGAAATTGCTATGTAAATTCAATGTATTGTTATTCATGACGTGTGTGGTTGAGCTGAAAACTCTAGCTACTACCCAACCATGCAAACCATACAATTAGGCTTCCTATACCCTGCACAGTAATTCTCGTTCTTATAGTAGACACCACAAACCAATTTTGCCTTACAGAAATGTGCTTTCACCCACAATTTCTAATACACATTTTAAAGACTGGCTGAGTTTCACTGTGAAGGTACATCTGAAAAAATTGATACCATCAAGGAAATGACTGTCAGATGTACAGGGCCATGCATGTTTTATATGCTTACCAGGAGCTGATTATGAAGATCATTAATCCAAACCACCTAACAATTTTCATTTTCACATTACTAGTTCAATTAAGAAATAATTTCCAATAATATGATTGCAATTTATTACATTTCTGAACTTACATACAACCATGCTGTGGGCGTTATCTGATTTTTTGGAGTAGTCTTTAATTCTTTAACAGTGGCAATTTTTTCTTTGGAAATGCATTCTGGGTAATTTGTGTTGTTTTGACAGTTGTTTCTTTGATATAATTTGCAATTCTGCACCCAGAGTTGTAATATACTTCAGTTTAGATAAATGGCATGGAAATACAGAGGTTATCTATGTAAAATGATTCATATTTCAAAATATGGACTTCTGTAAGTTGAAAAAAAGTGTTGCTATTAATCACACTTTTTATGTTACTTTTTTCCTTGACTGAGATTTGTTGCATTTACTATTGTAACATATTTCCAAAACACATTAGTTAAATGGAGCTGAAAATCATGCATGCATATTTTATGGAAAAATGTGCAGATATATTTTCAATTTTAAGCTATAAACTATGGCTTTTCTTGGATGATTAAAATATTCTGGCCCATTTAAAATGAACTACATAATAAAAGGGATGTGCAATGATAATTTCACAATACTTAATAATACAAAGTGCCTTATCTGAGAAATGCCTTTTAAAGGTTTTATGCATAATTCAAGCACTTCTGCTCTGTATAGAAAATAAGTGAGTGATATGCAAGCAAAATCAGAAATTGAAAAATATTTAAAAAATAATTAAAAAGCCAGACTTGGAGATTTCTGCCCTGGCTTGCTCAAATTAAGAAGCAGTGACATCTTTAAAGGCTTTATGCTGTTGGTGACTAGGGGACGTAGGGCAGAATGACACAATAGAAAACATTAGGTCCAAACTTTCTCTAATGTAGGTTTTATGGCCTAAAAAAAGAAGTACAAAGGGTTATTGAAGTTTGTTAAATATGCTTCTTATTGTCAATTCATGTCACTGAAGAGAGTTTGCCCTTGCTTACACAGGAGAGGAGCTTTTAGATCTTCAACCAGACACCTGCCAGAAGTACCTTTAACATGCAAACTAGCCAAGGGAGTTTGCCTGCTTCTAGTCACCATCAAAGCAGAGAACCTGAAGAAAGATCCTCCAGGCACTGCCCCTGAGCTATCCCTAATGAAGAGGCAGGAAAACCAGGTTAGAGAATTGTATTGTGTTTACTAATGAAGGTTGGGCTATTGTTCATTTACAATCACCCAAAAGATTAAAATAATTTTGAAAGAAGCTTATGGTAGGAAAAGAGGTGTGGAAAATCAGCCCCAGGAGGAATGGATGAATTACTAATCCACAGTGGAAACCACGATCCCTAGATATATATTTTTTAAACCTGATGACATGGTAAAATAATAATACAGTTAAAAAAAATGACATACTAACCAATGACTAGCTGGTCAAATGTAATAAAATTCTGGAAGATCCTAATTGCTTCAGTATGAAAACTTAGTGTGCTGTCTGTAGGTTTTATCTGTTGAACATGGAATTCTGTTTGGGTGAATTTTTGTTTGTGCTTGGTGAAGGTCTTGGTTATTTTGTCTAGTTCATTTGGGTTGGACAACCTTAAGATCTTTGTTTCGACTCAGTCTCTCATGAACAAATTTCTGAAAGGACACAATTTATAACTTCTTGCTTCTCAGAGGTTGTTTTCTTAATAATGTAATAAAAAAAGGCATAAATAAAGCCTGGACCTGCTGAACATGTTCCAGATGCAAAGTCGTCTGAGGGCAGGTTTTTTTTTGGTATGTGTGAATTATTTCATTAGAGCCTTCCAAAATTTGGGCAGAACTTTGTAAACAGTGTCCTGAAGTCTTGTTTATAAGAAATGTTGATTGCTCTGATTTCTATGGCCTCATTCCGTCCCTGCTCTAAAATCTTTAATGGCACCCATGTATTAATGGATCAAGCTTGAGCTTCCTACCCTGGTGATGGGGAGAAGAGATACAGACAAAAGGATAGAGAAAGGATGTATTGATTTGCATCTCTTTTCCTTCATGTTTTCTGGATATGGCCTTCTCCTTGGTCTTGACATCTTTGTATCGAGGGGTCTACAATCATCACTTCTTTGGAGCTGATTATGACATGCTCTATAGCTCTTAACACACAACCGAGTAAAGAGTGGCACTCAATAAACATTTGTTGATTGCTTTAACCTTAGAGAAAATGACATTGCCTCTTTTTAATATAACCTACATGGACAAAGGACTTTTGTTATATTGGAGTAATAGTTACAAAACATCTAATATGGCTTAAAGAGCCACCATTTATTAAACTTAAAATTAAAGAGTAAACATTGTTAGCATAAGTTGTCTTTGCCAGTCATTACATAAATTAAAATGGAAGCATTTTAACTGGAGATCATTTTATTCCTTTTACCCTATTATGGTTTCACTTTTGAAATGATGAGACTTACTAGACTCCTTGGCCAAGTTTAAATCAATCACTCTGAAAAAAACTCACTTGTTTAATATTGCCTTTTTGTCATGTGTTATCATCTATCTGTCTCTCTAAACAACTCCTTAGAAGAGCATTACATGATTAGAAATAATTGTTGGTTGATTGGTTAGGAGTAGAGAGTTTGTGTTCTGAAGTTGGAGGTTAAATAAAGCCAATGCTGCAGTTCAATACATAGTGTAGGAGGGGTTGGTTTGATAGAGAGAGAACCCCATGCAGTGCAGTGAGGGCCAGGTGAGATGGCTGGAGGGCTTTGGACTACTCTTGGTTCCTAATCTTCATAAATGATTTTGGAACTGACTGTAAACTAGTTAAATGGTTGGCTGGTGACAAAAAGAGGAGGAAAATAATGCATGCATACTAGGCGGCACAAAAGATTTAGAGGGATTTGTATCAGCTTTGTAACCAGACTGACACGTGGGAAATAAAATTTATTGTTGCTAAACATTGAACATTACTCCTGAGAACTAAAGTAATGAACACAAGTGAAAATAAATAGCATTGAACTAACTAGAGCAGCAAGACTTTCAAAAGAGCGTCCTCTGGAGAGAGGAAGGAAGGGTTTTTCTCTAACACTGTCTAGATAACACAAAGCCACAATTCACCTATGCAATAGCATTAGGCTAATTATAACTGCCCAGATGGCAGGTCAAAGTGTTCAGTTTTACCCAATTCATTGACTCCTTGCTCCCAAATTCTGAAGAAAGCACCAGTATTTTTAAAAATAGACATATCAAGATTTTATATCCCCAAGCTTTTGAAAATACAGCAAAAATTAAAATACAGTTTGGGTATTATTAGAACGGTTTCAATTCAGCATCTGTGTTGAGTGGTGAATAAACCCATTAGACCTTGAGATACTGCCTTGGCAAACATGAATGACAACAGAAAGTATTAGTTTAGGGAGTAGCCTCCCCAGGAAGGAGTCAAAAACTCTTATCACATGAGACATTAAAAATGGGCATAAAATCTACCAAACAAATTATTTTTCCCTCTGATGTAATTCTGAGCATTTATTTTTATGTCGTCAATGTGTCCTCTCGCAGTTTACCATTAATCTACATTAAACTACACATGGATCAGTTTTGAACCTCATAGGAACTAAATGTATTTGTATTAGTATTACAACTAAATGTATTTGTCTCTCTTTATTGAGGTCCATCCTGAACAGCTGTGATCAGTTTGTTGGCAAGCGAGCCTCGGAAAGGTGGTAGAGAGCTTTATGCAGGCCTCATCGCCTCATCCCTTCCTACAATGAGGATTACACTTTTAGTTCTGCCACGAAGTAGCTGCTGATCTGTGGGCCACCGATGAACATTGTGAGGCTTCCCTTAGAACTTTGTTTAATTCTGGGTGCCAGGGTGTCTGCCTTCAGCTCCCTGGGTGATGATCCCTGGGTCCTGGGATTGAGCCCCACATCAGGCTCCTTGCTTGGGAGGAGCCTGCTTCTTCTCCTTCTTCCTCTGCCACTCTCCCTGCCTGGGCTCTCTCGCTCTCTGTCAAATAAATAAATAAAATCTTAAAAAGAAAAAGGAACTTTTCTTTAGTCCATTCACCCAACAAGCATTCCTTGATCCAAGAGATAAGAATGTAATGAGCAGTGGTGTCCCTGGAGGTCTTGTGGACAGCAAGGGCTGGGAACTTTTCCTTAAAGGGCCGGAGAATAAATACTTTAGATTTAGACTCTTGGAGACTCTTCCAAGTGGCGAAATTGAGAGCATGATGTAGGCATTTAAACAATCATTTAAAACGTAACTGTTAAAAAAAATAAAAATCATTCCTAAGGCTGGTACAGAAGCAGGTGCATTGCCTACCCCCGGTCTAAAGGAGAAGCATAAACAGATGGTGATACCCCAGTGTGCAAGCTGTAGTGACAGAAATGTGAGGTAAAAAATTCTCTGGAACTACTTTCGTCCTTCAACCTACCAGACAATTCAGTTTCTGGTTGTGTGGGAGTCCTGGCCCAATGGGGGAACAGGGAGAGCCATCACCTCCTTGCCTTTTCTGTTCATTCCCCCTCCACCATCTTCCTTTCTGTTTTTGTATCTTTGACTTCCAACTGCCATTCCCATTTGCTTCCAGAGCTCTTTTATTGGATAGAAGAAGAGGAGGGAGGCCTGGGGGGAGGGAGGAAGGGAAGGAAGAGGCCAACAAGAATTTTAATTTCCCTTGCGCCAACCTAATTACAGAGCTGATACAAATCCCTCCAAATCTTTTGTGCTGCTTTATATGCATTCATTATTTTCCTCATCTTTTTGTCACCAGCCAACCATTTAACTAGTTTACAGTCAGTTCCGGAGAAATTTATGGAGATTAGAAATCAGCGACCTAAACTAAGTCCTAGAGACATCTTACCTGTTACCACCTTGGTAGATGATGTGTTTTAATAAATTCACTCTATCAGAAACCTGGTGTCAGTGGCACAGCCTGTCTTATCACAAAACTGTGAACTGCCCCAAGTATGGAGTACAGACGATCAGAATGCCTCATTTCGGTTTATTCTGGAATCTTTATCAGCCAGAGACCATCATTTTGAGAATCATTTAGATAGGGAGAAGGAAAATATTAAGAGCCTAAAAAAATTCATTCAGTTCTGCTGCATTTCCTTTTCTTTGATTGATTTCATTTCCCCTGGGAAAAGATACTCTTTGAAGTTGAGCATGAATTTTTCTCTTGGAATTATTAACACATACCATTCCTGAGAAGTAGTGTGCTCCCTATGGCAATTTTTGATTTTTCTCACAATTAAATGCAGTTAGTATTGATTTTTTGTCATTATTAGTGTTTGTTGTTAATGTGACTTGAACACCAGCCATATTTTCTTTTTTGGAATATGTAGTTCTAGCATCAGATTTTTTTTCTAATACATTCTGACCGGAGTTGTCTATGTATGAAAAATGGTGTGCTCGTTGATTTGATGTCTGATCAGACCAGCTCTGCCAAGGCAAATGAAAAGTGGGAGGACTGGGCTGGTAATCTGTGACTTGAGCCCAAACAATGATATAATATGCATAGGTATGGTGAGTTCATCTCTCAAACTGGTGGACATGGCTGCGAGGAAGCCTTTGATTACCATTAGATGAGCTCTTATATTAAGAGAGAGATGGGGGCACCTGGGTGGCTCAGTGGGTTAAGCCTCTGCCTTTGGCTCAGGTCATGATCCCGGGGTCCTGGGATCGAGACCCGCATCGGGCTCTCTGATCAGCGGGGAGCCTGTTTCCTCCTCTCTCTCTGCCTGCCTCTCTGCCTACTTGTGATCTCTCTCTGTCAGGTAAATAAAATCTTAAAAAAAAAAAACTAGGCATTAAAAAAAAAAAAGAGAGAGAGAGAGATGCAGGCTTGATAAATGTTGACCCATGACCAAAACCAAAACCATAGTCATAGCAAGTTTGTGTGTGTGTGTGACACAGGGGGCAGATGTCTGCCACTTAGTCAGTCTTTCTTTCTTTCTTTCTTTCTTCCTTCCTTCCTTTCCTTCTTTCTTTTGAGAGAGAGAGAGGAAAGGGGGAAGGGTTAGGATGAGGGAGTCCAGGGGCAGAGGGAAATGGAGAGAGAGAATCTTAAGGAGGCTCCTTGCCCAGCACAGAAATCATGAACTGAGTCCAAATCAAGAGTCCGGATGCTTAACCAACTGAGCCACCCAGGGACTCCTGCCACTTAGTCTTGTCCCTGGCCAGTCCTCTATGGACTTATGTCTGGGTCATAAAAGAAGAGAAGTCTTGGACTACATTTTCCATGAGAAGAAGGCAGTTCTGTCGTATTGGAATCTATGGTAACCAATTGTGAGCTGTCCTTCCACCCTTTCTTTTTTGCAACAAACAATCTTGGTTTTTTTTGGGGGGGTCTCAGCTATAGTGGCTAAAATCATGATTGATTTTAGTTATTGATGGCAATCTCACTCCTTTGGACAGAGTTTCCCTTCCCCAGTGCTCCGGAGGCAGCGTGACCCAATATGTGAGGAGTTCTGTTTGATGCTTTGCAAGGAGAAATCTGCAGATGGGCTTCTGAGGAAAATTCTCCAACCTTTTCCTCAGTTGATGTTGTGTGAGGTGTTGCTTGGATCCATGGCAGTTATCTTGTGATCAGAGGTGACATGCCTAAGAATGAAAAGCTGACAGACAGGAATGGCAAAGCTTAGATGGAAAGAAATTAGATGTTTGATGGTGTTGTGGAGATGCTACACCAAATCTGGAACTCTAGTCTATGGCTAGACTTCTTGTCAAGTGACATAAGTAAATGCTTTTTATGGCTTAAGCCACCACTAATCGTGTTTTCTCTTTCTTTCAGTTGCTTGAAGCCAAATGACTTTACTCCCCAAACAAGGAGGGATACTCTCATCCACTTCACCGTGAAGCTTGGAGAAATTCTATACTTCAAGGGCCACAGCTGAAGAAGTAGCAGGGTTCAGGGAGGGTGGTAGTGTGGAGCCAGAGTGTGAGGTATGGGGGACAAAAGCTGGTGTGGGGGAAAAAGAAAACATGGAGGAGAAAGACCTTCTTCTTAAAAGCCTTGATCTGGTTGTGGCAACATCACTTGGGTTGCCACTTCACAGTGATAATGAGTTATGTGTCTCTACTGTTAAATTAATTAAACAAGGAGGCAGTTAGACTGTGGTGGTTCTAATACTTGAACAGCTTACATACATACCCCAGAACCTAAGCCTGTAAACTCTTCAAGATTAAGAGAGAAAAACCCAAGGACAATAAATTACAGAAACAGCTAACAAGGCTTTTCCAAAGAAGGAGAATGCTTCAGCTTTAGCCAATCAAATAATACCCTTGCTTTGCTTCCACCTTTTCACTCTAAAAGTCTTTCCTCTCGCTCTTGTTGATGGAGTGCTCCTAACTACTTTGTTTTTGGCATTGCCCTTTTGGAATCTATTTTTGCTCAAATAAACTTAAAAGTTTCAAAAATATGCCCTAGTTTATCTTTCAACACTACCTAACGGCCAAAGGAGAGGAAGATGTCTTTCTTTGGGTGGGTAGCTGCTTCCTAGTTACAATTTTATATCTTGAAATGGGAGAATGGATTTTAATGGGCAGTCTCTGCCCCACCAAGATCCTCCCAGAAGTACTCGTTTGGGCTGGGGTTGGGGTGGAGTGGATAATTTGCAGAACCCTGGTATTCTGAACTGGCTGGTGAGGTAAGCCTTACTTAGGTTAATAAGACCAGCGATTTACCACTGATCTTCTAAATGTGAAAGTGGCATTTCTCCCCCTTCCTTGAAATTATCTGCCTATGTGAAATTACCGAATAATTTAGAAAGAACCCTTTCTTTTGCCTAACTACTTAGATTTGGAATGGCCATTGCATTGAATTTCATTTATGATTTAACATACATCTTATATCAACAGTCTAAAATGTTCATCATCATTAGCCATCAGAGAAATTCAAATCAAAACCACATTGAGATACCACCTTACACCAGTTAGAATGGCCAAAATTAACAAGACAGTAAACAACAAGTGTTGGAGAGGATGTGAAGAAAGGGGAACCCTCTTACACTGCTGGTGGGAATGCAAGTTGGTGCAGCCACTTTGGAAAACAGTGTAGAGATTCCTCAAAAAGTTAAAAATAGAGCAACCCTATGACCCTGCAATTGCACTACTGGGTATTCACCCCAAGACACAGATGTAGTGAAAAGAAGGGCCATATGCACCCCAATGTTCATAGCAGCAATGGCCACAATTGCCAAACTGTGGAAAGAGCCAAGATGCCCTTCAACAGATGAATGGATAAAGAAGATATGGTTCATATTTACAATGGAATATTATACCTCCATCAGAAAGGATGAATACCCAACTTTTGTATCAATATGAGTGGGTCTGGAGGAGATTATGCCAAGTGAAATAAGTCTAGTAGAGAAAGTAATTATCATATGGTTTCACTTACTTGTAGAGCATAAGGAATAACATGGAGGATATTCGGAGAAGGAAAGGAAAAGTGATTTGGAGGAAATCAGAGGAGGAGATGAAGCATGAGAGACTGTGGACTCTGAGAAACAAACTGAGGGTTTTGGAGGGGGGGATGGGAGGATAGGTGAGCCTGGTGGTGGGTATTAAGGAGGGCACGTATTGCATGGAGCACTAGGTGTGGTGCATAAACAATGAATCTTGGAACACTGAAAAAATAAAAACAAACATTTAAATGAAAAAAAGAAATATTTAGTATTCCATGTGTTACAGTGTTTTGATTTATAAATAAATATATTTGTAAATAAATATATGTAAAAATAAAACCTCTCAAATACTCTTAAAAAATGAACTGTAATACATACACCTGCCCAGTCCTTTTATTTAAGAACAAAGCACTTAAAAACATGTGGTGGTTTTTTAAAAAAATGATTCCTGATGGCTGCATGGCTTATGACTACTTAGAAATGGAATTTCAAAATGAGCATCAGACTTATTTTTCAAGTGCCTTGTCACAAATGCATTACTACCCATGTAATAAAGTAATTTTCCCTTGTGTGATAAATATAGCACTAAAGAAGAATGAGCCTGATAAAATGGCTTTTATTAATTTCTGATAAAATGGCTTTTATTAATCTCCTAATATTTTTTATTTTGTTCCAGAATTATGATTAGTTTCAAGAGAGTAGCAAACAAGTTATGATCAGGGTTGAATATTATTGTTATCCAGATATCTTTCGTTAATGCCTGCTGCTTATTTCAAAAACAAAATGCTTCCATTAAGAAAAATCAATCATAATGGCCTGACTTTATTATCAAGAAATTATACCTGTTATGTAAACCTTGCTAATTATAAGTGCTTGAATTCATTTGGGTGATATAACAGATAAAAGAGGCCATTTATTAGGAGAAGTATTTGGCATTTGTACCAGGCTAATAAAACAGAAATATTAAAAAAAATCCAAGGAAAAAGAAATGTTAATGAGGAATGGAATGTGCGCAGGAATGAATTATACTGAGAGACAACATGGTGTGTGGGATTAACATCAAGTGTTTCATCTTGGAAACCCGTTCCCCTCAGCCTCCTTGTGTAGCCCATCCTCATCTTGTCCTCTTTACACCTTCCTTCTTACTTTTCCTGAATGGCTTCATGTGTGCACCTGCTCTGGATTCTACCGACTTCTGAACTCCTTGTATCTTCAGCCAGACTCCTGCCTGTGGTCCGGTCCACCCTCAGACCATCTCTGCTTGGATGTCCTAGAGGAAGCTGAGTTCTATGTTTCCAAACCAATTTTCTTATCTTTTGTGCTCTACTTGAATGCTCAATCCTAATTTGAATATCCTAGTGTCACCCTGACTCCTCCTTCCCACCTCATATCCAATCAACCATATCCTCTTGTTCCCAGTCAGAAATTTCTCTCAAATCTAGTTTCTACCGCTCATTTCCACTACTTTATGGTTAGTAGAAGTCATTTTATTGACTACAACCTATGTATGTGTATATATGTTTTTTGACACATTTCCCTCCCCCACCTTCTCTCTTCTAGTCCATTCTTTACACCTCTGCATAGAATCTAGTGCTGCTCTGGCTCCCTAAGGACCTGTGTGTTGGGATTGCTGTGGACACAGGCATTCCCCTCTGTGTCTATTGGTCTGACTCCAAGAGTAAACCTATTTCTGGCAGCAGTGGAGGGAGACAACAGAAGAGGAGGGATCACTTCAATGAGCGATGTTGTCAGTCTTGATGTCTGTGTGTCAGCATTGGTGAAGAGGCCATTCCTTCAGAGTGCAGCTTGACTGCTTGAGGGCTCAGGGTGGTGCCAGAGTGTCAGATGAGACTGTGGTCCCGAGTGTGATGTTTCTATGCAGGATGCTAGTAGCCAGGGTTGGGGGCTGGTGGTAGTCCCGACAACTCCCTCAAGCGACTCTTTGATGGTGAACATTTGGAGCAGAAGAGTGTGAAGAGACTTCTTTCTGAGTGTGGCAACACTTGGAGATTCTCAGAATAGATGAGACTTTGGGGCTAAGAAGTTGGCCATGGTTGTACAGCCTGTGAATGGAAGCGGAGGCCATAAAATGGCAAAGATGTGAGCACTGTTGCTGCTGTGACTTTGCAGGCTGGTGAGTCCTGAGGGCATTTGGGTTACTCAGGGACAGAAATAAAGGCAGCAAAAGACATATAAGTTGCAGAGGGAAACTTCTCTTTCTGCTATAGTTCTGTCATGCCCGTAAGAGTGTAAAATTAATTCCTAAGTCATTCATCATATAGATGGTACATATATTGGGTAAACATATGTGACAATCTCTCTGTTTGACCAGTTAGTTATCTTCAAAGCCTTTGAAGCTATTACTTCTGGTTTTATTTTAATAGAAGTAAAGTATTTTTGGGGTGCCTTGGTGGCTCAGTTGGTTATGCATCTGCCTTTGGCTCAGGTCATGATCTCAGGGTCCTGGGATGGAGCCCAGGTCTTGCTCCCTCTCAGCAGAGAGCCTGCTTCTCCCTCTTCCTCTGCTCTTCCCCCTACTTGTGCTCTCTCTCAAATGAATAAATAAAATCTTAAAAAATAGAAGTAAAATATTTCTGTCTGCACTAACTGTATTACCTGCTTTTCCAATCATTATCCGCAAAATGTAGAAATCCTTACTATCTCAAAAATATTGCTAATGGATTTCTTAAAAAATGCTTTTTTATCAGAGGCAACTAAGCATATGTTGCAGGTTTTATTTCCCAAAGATGGCAGCAAAGAGCTCTCCAGTGTCACATGCTCTTATATTATGATTGTAACTTTCTTCTCATTAAGTGGTGGGTTCTGTGTCCCCTCTTCTGGCACCCTGGTGGACCTTGGTGACTGCTTTGACACATAGAGTATGGTGGAAATAATGCTATGTGGCTTCCTAAGTCATATCATAAAAATGTCATGCATTTCTGCTTTAGTCTATTGGGACATTTGTTCTTAGCACTCAGCTATTGCTCTATAAGGAAGCTCAATTAACCCACATGGAGAGACCACCCCAAGTGGCATATGTAGGTGTTCCAACCAACAGCCCAGCTGAGAGTCCAGCTGACTACTAGCATCAATCACCAGATGTGTGAATATAAATCCTTGCAGATGATTCCACCCCTCAGCTGTTGAGCAACTCTCCTCTTTGATGCCTCTTGGTTGAATACTCAATGATGAGAGAGCAAAGACAAGCCTTCCCTGCTGTGCTCTGTTCAAATTCCTGACCCACAGAATCTGTGAACATTATCAAATGGCTGTTTTATGCCATTAAGCTTTGGGGTGTTTGGTATGCAGTAGTAGTAAAAGGGACACTGGTTTGTGGTTTCTGGTTTGTGGACAACTCTGTGAGTTTTGATCATTTTATAATGTTTTATAAGTGAATCAATTTGAAGACATTTTCTTTACCCTCTATTGTTAAGGTCCTAATTTGAGAACTGTCTCTGTGAAATCTTTTAGTTCAACCATGGCTTAGTAGTCAGGAGAGACTGTGGGGGTAATTTCCCCAGGAGTCTTTGCACAAAGGATCAATGAGCCTGGAGAGAAAGAACTCAACCTGAACAGAAGGACTCTTGCTTAGGAACTTGGTGCCAGGATAATGGTCTAGTGTTAGAGGGCTAGATCAACTTTGAGTAGAGTTAAGTATCATCACTTGATTTGTCTTCCAGCTTAGCCACTGCAGACCCAAGCTTGAATTCCAGGGAGGGGAAATCACAATAATAAAAGCAAGGAAAAGGAGAGGAGAAACCAGTTGATTTTGTTTGTGCTCAACGGGTTCTGTAGCACTGGCGGCAGCACTGTTGGCCATATAAGAAGACACCTGACCCTGACTGTTGGGCATTGAATGTCTCATTGTGGACTGTGATGGTGTTGACAGAAATCTAAGGGAAGTGAGGGGCACATGGTGCTTGCTATGTAGAAGCTGGGAAGACTGAAGCTCATGCACTCATTTACTCATTTATTCATTTACTCACTGTGTGGTAGGAACATATCACTGTCTATAAGTTCTGTTCTCCTCTTTTTCTATAATAACAAAATTACATTTGGGCACATGGTTGCCAAAATACCCTACATTTATCAGCTTCCCTTGCAGTTAGGTGTTGCCATGTGGAATGTGAGAAGTGATGTGCGCCACTTGCAGCTCTGGGATTTTAGACACCTGGATATGCATCTCTAAGCTTTCTTTTTCTTTCCTACTGGCAAGAACCCATCAACTCAACCTCAATATACAGACAAAAACAACACTCTGGGTCTCTGAATGACTGTGGAGCAGAGCCATCACTGACATAGAATGTTCACCACTAATTTTTAGGTGAAAAATAAACTATTTTTTCAATCTTTAGATCATTGTTGAGTCTCTTTGTTTTAGCAGTGTAGTCTTGCCCTAACAATACACTCATTTATCCAACAAATACTTATTAAGCTATATATTAGCTTCCATGATAGATGATGAAATAAAATGGTGAGCTTAGAATTCATTGGGGGATGTAGACAAATGAAAATATAATAACAATTTGTGATATGTAAGGGCTCTAGAAAAGAGGTGCATGGTGAAGTGAGAGTATATAGCCAGGGGAATTGACCTAGTTATGGAGATTAATGAAGGCCTCTCTGAGCATGTGTGCATGCATACACACACACACACACACACACACACACACACACACACACGAGGATTGAGTTGAGGTCTTTAGGGACAGTGAGAGTTTTGGGGGTAGGAATGGGAGGTAATTGGCAGAGACCGTATTAAGCAGATGGGGAAGCATGTGCAAAGGCCCTGGGGTAGCAGTTTGCATGATATATTTGAGGATCAGAAAGGAGACTGGTGTGGCTGACATGATGAGAAGGAGTATGGTGCAAGATTTGACTGCAGAGATAGAATGAGGTCTGGCCATAGAGGCCTTGTAGGCCAACATCTTGGTCTTTATCATAAGAGCAACTAAAGCTATTGAAGAAATAAAGCAGAGGGATGACATCAGAATTGTACTTTGAAAAGATTTCTTTGGTAGCTCTGTGAGGAGCAAAAGAGAATGCTGGGAGTCCAGTCAGGAGACTACTGTAGTATAGTCCATTTTACTTGGGAACACATGTGCAATACTTTGGGATGCCCAAGAATAATTTAGAGGTGATTTTGAGTTGTGAATTCCCAAACTTGTGGGTATGTGTGAGGCAAAGAAATTCTATCCTATGTTCACAGCCCTTGTTTTGCCCGTAGGCTGGTGGGCCAGGGAAGCTCAGATCACAAAGACATAACTCCACTAGCTCTGTGTTGTGAGCCCCGAATTAAGATACATAGTATGACAATGGGGCAAATATTTTAGGTGCCAGGACCATCCTCGGAAAATCTGGATTGTACTGTATGCTGGATAAACCTCAGTCAGATTTGGTGACTCATGTCCTTCTAGTTAAGGGAGGAATAGAAGCAACATTAGGGGGCGCCTGGGTGGCTCAGTGGGTTAATGCCTCTGCCTTCGGCTCGGGTCATGATCTCAGGGACCTGGGATCGAGCCCCACATCGGGCTCTCTGCTCGGCGGGGAGCCTGCTTCCTCCTCTCTCTCTGCCTGCCTCTCTGCCTACTTGTGATCTCTGTCTGTCAAATAAATAAATAAATAAAATCTTAAAAAAAAAAAGGCAGCAACATTAGGTTATTTCATACAACCCCAGGATAGAGCGTGAACACCTCGATGGAGTGTGAAAGCTTAATGCATTATTAAGATGCTTGACCTACACGACACCAAGTTGCTTCTGAGTACCAAGGCAACTAATGCTCAGCAGGCTCTTTCATTTTTGCAGTAATGTCACTGGTTGGGTCTTAGGACCTGTGCAGCTTAAGTAAGGACCTTATGCCCTCAGTTTTTTGAAGCTTCACCGTGCAAAGCAGACTCTTGTGCTGCTGTTGGAAGTTTTATTTGTAGGTGGTATTGTGCAGTGTGTTCTGTGTTCTACTGTGGTTCTTGTGCTTGCTCTATAATGATACTTCTCCTAAAGTTTTTTCCTTTAGGCAAGCTCATCAATGAAAAGTGTAATGATGGCAATGATTTAAATCTCAATTATAGAAGAAGGGAAATAGGAATTTACAACTATTTTCAACTCAGTCAATTAGGCACAGTTCTGAGGACCATGGGATAGTGACAAGTCCTATGATAGATGACATGAAATTATAATTTTAATGACTAGTATGGTTTATAGCTTACTTTCCCTAAAGTTATTTTTATTAGTCTCTGACTGATGTGATTAATGTGAAATAGGGTATATGAAAATTAAGACTAGAGTTGTTTTCTTTTCCTTATCTCTAATCTCCAGGGATACATAGAGTATTATTGGATTATTATGATTTAAAAAACCATGTCAGTATAATTTATATTTTAAAAATTGTCTACTGATAAGATTGGTAACTCATTGCTTTTTTTTGGAGGGTTTTTAAAAAAGATTTTATTTTTTATTTTTTAAAAATTTTTATTAGCATATAATATGTTATTAGCCCCAGGGGTACAGGTCTGTGAATTACCAGGTTTACACACTTCACAGCACTCACCATAGCACATACCTTCCCCAATGTCTGGTAACTCATTGTTTTTAAGATGTTGCATTTTTTGGATTGTAAGTGACGATGTCCATCACTAAGTCCTACTGACTTCACTTTTTATCTTTTGAACCCATCCATTTCTCCTATTTCTATCTTCTTAATTTCTTGCTTGCACCACTGAAGTAATCTCCTAACTTGTCTATCTACTTCCTGCATACCTGAAGCTAGCTAAAATAGGTTAAAGCACAGTTCCCTGTAAGAATGCCCTAATTTCAGATAACAGCCTCAAAGTCAGAGGTCTCCAGAGCCACTTCCAACCAAGCTTTGGTGTTTTTATTGAGGCTTCATTACATAGGCAATGATTAAATGAATCATTGGGCATCATGATTGAACTCAATTTCCAATTCCTGGACAGTTCCTGTGACTGAGGCATGAAACTTCATGATTGGTCCATTGGGAATCAGGTGTCCACCTCTTGGCACATTGATGGAAACACCCATTAGAGCCACATGGTCTGGGGTACCTAGGTAGCTTAGTCGGTTAAGCATCTGACTAGTGATTTTAGCTCGAGTAATGATCTTGGGGTGGTGAGGTCAAGCCCTGTATTGGGCTCCACACTCAGAAGGGAGTCTGCTTCTCTCTTTCCCTCTTTCAGTCCATCCCCCTGCTCAGGCTCTCTCTCTCTCTCTAAAATAAATAAATAAATAAATAAATCTTAAAAAAAAAGAAAACCCACATGGTCTGAAAAATGTCTACCTGAAGCTGCCGTTCTTGACACTGTTTTAATAAATTTTCTTTAAAGTTCTCTATCCATCTGTTTCCTTATGTTTATGCATTTATGAAATGACACCAAGGAGACAGAGCCTCTGTTAGGTCCTAGTCTCTCTTTACCTTGTGGTTGTATCTGAATATTCTTAGCAAAGGTGAATTGGCAATGTCTCTCTCTTTTTTTCCCTACTTAATTGATTTCATTTTTTTTCAGTGATCCATAATTCATTGTTTATGCACCACACCCAGTGCTCTATGCAATACATGCCCTCTTTAATACCCACCATCAGGCTCACCCAACCTCCCCATCCCCCTCTCCTCCAAAACCCTCATTTTGTTTCTCAGAGTCCACAGTCTCTCATGCTTCATCTCCCCCTCTGATTTCCCCCAGCTCACTTCTCCTCTATCTCCCAACATCCACCATATTACTCCCTATGCTCCACAAGTAAATGAAACCATGATAATTGACTTTCTCTGCTTGGCTTATTTCACTTAACATAATCTCTTCCAGTCCTGTCCATGTTGATACAAAAGTTGGGTATTCATCCTTTCTGATGGAGGTGTAATATTCCACTGTATATATGGACCATATCTTCTGTATCCATTCATCTGTTGAAGGGCGTCTTGCCTCTTTCTACAGTTTGGCAACTGGGGCCATTACTCCTACAAACACTGGGGTATAGATGGCCCTTCCTTTCACTACATCTGTATCTTGGGGTAAATACTCAGTAGTGTAATGGCAGGGTCATAAGGAAGCTCTATTTTTAATTTTTGAGGAATCTCCACCCTGTTTACAAAGAGGCTGCACCAACTTGCATTCTCACCAACAGTGTAAGAGGGTTCCCCTTTCTCCACATCCTTTCCAACACACGTTGTTTACTGTCTTGTTGATTTTGGCCATTCTAACTGGTGTAAGGTGATATCTCAATGTGGTTTTGATTAGAATTTCTCTGATGGCTAGTGATGATGAACATTTTTTCATGAGTCTGTTAGCCATTTGTATGTCTTCTTTGGAGAAGTGTCTGTTCATGTCTTCTGCCCATTTTTTGATGTGATTATCTGTTTTGCCTGTGTTGAGTTTGAGGAGTTCTTTATAGAGCTTGGATATCAGCCCCTTTTCTGTACTGTCATTTGCGAATATCTTTTCCCATTTCGTGGGTTGCCTCTTTGTTTTGTTGACTGTTTCCTTTGTTGTGCAGAAGCTTTTGATCTTGATGAAGTCCCCAAAGTTCATTTTTGCTTTTATTTCCTTTGCCTTTGGAGACCTATTTTGAAAGAAGTTGCTGTGGCCGATGTTGAAGAGGTTACTGTCTATGTTCTCCTCTAGGATTCTGATAGATTCCTGCCTCATGTTGAGGTCTTTTATCCATTTGAAGTTTATCTTTGTGTATGTTGTAAGAGAATGGTCAAGTTTTATTCTTCTACACATAGCTGTCCAATTTTCCCAGCACCATTTATTGAAGAGACTGTCTTTTTTCCACTGTATATTTTTTCCTGCTTTGTTGAAGATTAGTTGACCATAGAGTTGAGAGTCCATATCTGGGCTCTCTACTCTGTTCCACTGGTCTATGTGTCTGTTTTTGTGCCAGTACTATGCTGTCTTGGTGATCACAGTTTTGCAGTAAAGCTTGAAATCAGGCAACGTGATGCCTCCAGTTTTGTTTTTCTTTCTCCACATTTCCTTAGCAATTTGGTGGCTTTTCTGGTTCCATACAAATTTTAGGATTGTTTGTCCCCATACTTTGAAAAATGCCAGTGGAATTTTGATTGGGATGGCATTGAAACTATAGTTTGCTCTAGGCAGTATAGACATTTTAACAATGTTTATTCTTCTAATCCATGAGCATGGAATGCTCTTCCATCTTTTTGTGTCTTCTTCAATTTCTTTCATGATTATTCTGTAGTTCCTTGAGTACAGATCCTTTACCTCTTTGGTTAGGTTTATTCCCAGGTATCTTATGTTCTTGGTGCTATAGTAAATGGAATCAATTCTTTAATTTCCCTTTCTATAGTTTCATTGTTAGTGTATAAGAAAGCAACTGATTTCTGTATATTGATTTTGTATCCTGCCACGTTACTGAATTGCTGTTGAGTTCTAGTAGTAGAACTACTAGTAGGGGGTAGAGTCTTTTGGGTTTTCCATATAAAGTATCATGTCATCTGTGAAGAGAGAGTGTTTGACTTATTCTTTGCCAATTTGAATACCTTTTATTTCTTTTTCTTGTTTGATTGCTGTTGCTAGGACTTCACATTGATATGAATACATTAATAGTAAGGGATCTTAACATGCCACTCTCAGTAATCCTCCAAGCAGAAAATCAATAAAGAAAAAAGGACATTGAATGACACATTGGACCAGATGGACCTCATAGATATATACAGAACATTTCATCCTAAAACAACAGAACACTCATTCCTCTTGAGTGCACATGGAACTTTCTGCAGAACAGACTGCATACTGGGTCACAAATCAGGGCTCAACTGATACCAAAAGATTGAGATTATTCCCTGCATATTCTGAGATCACAATGCTTTGAAACTGGAAATCAACTACAAGAAAAAGATTGGAAGGAATTCAAACACTTGGAAGCTAAAGACCACCTTGCTTAAGAATATTTGGATTAACCAGGAAATCAAAGAAGAACTTAAACAATTCATGGAAACCAATGAGAATGAAGACACATCAATCCAAAAACCTATGGGATACAGCAAAGACAGTTCTAAGGGGGAAATACACCGCCATCTAAGCCTCACTCAAAAAAACCCAGAAAAATCCAGAATACACCAGCTCTCTTTACACCTAAAGGAACTAGATAATCAACAACAAATTAAGCCAGCCCCATGCACAAGAAGGGAAATAATCAAGATTAGAGCAAAGATCAATGAGATAGAAACTGGAGATACAGTAGAACACATCAACAAAACTAGAAGCTGGTTTTTTGAAAGAATCAATAAGATTGATAAACCACTGGCCAAACTAATCCAAAAGAAAATAAAAAGGACCCAAATTAATAAAATTATGAATGAAAAGGGAGAGATCGCAACTAACACCAAGGAAATAGAAACAATCATCAGAATTTATTACCAACAGTTATATGCCAATATGTTAAGCAACCTAGATGAAATGGATGCATTCCTGGAAAATCATAAACTTCCAAAACTGAATCAGGAAGAAATTGGTAACCTGAATAAACCAATATCTAGTAATAAGATTGAAGCAGTGATTAAAAAACTCCCCAAAAACAAGAGCCCAGGACCTGATGGATTCCCTGGGGAATTATACCAAACATTCAAAGAAGAAATAATACCTATTTTCCTGAAGCTCTTTCAAAAAATAGAAGCAGAAGGAAAACTTCCAGACTCTATGAAGCCAGCATTACCCTGATCCCCAAACCAGGCAAAGACCCCACCAAAAAGGCAAATTTCAGACCAATATCCTTGATGAATACAGATGATAAGGTTCTCAACAAGATCCTAGCTAATGGGATTGAAAAGATTATCCACCATGACCAGGTGGGATTTATTCCTGGGTTGCAAGGGTGGCTCAACATTTGCAAATCAATCAATGTGATAGAACAAATCAATAAGAGAAGAGAGAAAAACCACATGGTCCTCTCAATTGATGCAGAAAAAGCATTTGACAAGATATAGCATCCGTTCCTGATTAAAATGCTTCAAAGTGTATGGATAGAGAGAACACTCATCAACTCATTAAATCTATCTATGAAAAACCCACAGTGAATATCATCCTCAATGGGGAAAAGCTGACAGCCTTCCCTTTGAGATCAGGAACACGACAAGGATGTCCACTCTCACCACTGTTGTTCAATATAGTGCCAAAGTCTCTTTTAACAAGAAAGTGTCCTCAGGCCAGGATCCCCAGGAGCTCAGGGCCTGCTGGCACCTGGGAGCAGGACCCATGGAATGTGTGTTGATTGGCAGGACCCCATAAATTTCAGAATAGAAATCTTGAGACTGATTTGGGAGGGGTTTCTGTATTTTTGGCTGTTAGTAGATAAGAAATAAATTTCTGTGTGCTGAAAACTATAGCAAGGAAAGATTGGTCTTTGTATGAGGGAGAGAGGAAAGGAGAGAGAATAAGTGTGCCTATCCTACTTCGGACCCTTGTGCCCATAGCCTTCCTCTCTTTTTTGGCATGTCTCCCAACCCAGGGCTTGCCTGGGGACCTCCCAAGCCAGTTTTCTGCCCCACAAGGCAGAACACAATTCTTGTTAATTTTATTTTTTAGTCTCATATTTAATTGGCTTAGAAATTTAATCAGAAAAATGCCAGGTACACAGGATTATAAAAAAAAAGTCTATTAATTAGGTACCCACAGGCTTGCCTCCTCAAGTTAGGTTTAAACCCTGAGGAGAAAATGACATACAGCTCTGTTCCATACCTCCAGGTATGGAAACCACCACCCATGATGAAAGCCTCTGTGAAGATACTGCTTTGGAGGGATTCAGACTGTAGAGAAGAAAAGAGGTTTTGAGAGCTCATTACTGGATCACTAAACTGGTAAGAATTATAAGAAGCTCCGTTTTCTTTTTGGTTTTATATGAGCATTGAATCCATTTTCCAGGTGTGACAAAATTACTTATAAAGGACCAAACATTCACTCTGCTAATGACACTTGGCATTTCTTGTCACCTGAGAAATAAGAATGCCTAATTTTAGGAGATGGACGTAAAGACGGTAACAATCAGCCCACCGCATGGACTCTTTGGGGAGCTAAACATTCAAAATGGACTCGGGCTCAAAAACTGGGGAACACATTTCAATTGTGCAATGAAGCCAACTTGTCTGTAGTACTTCTCTTTATGCCCATGGCCTTTGGTTTATCTGCTCCCACCAGAATTCAATCAAGGGTGGCCTCTTGCTTCAGGGATGGCCAGTCCACTGCCAAGCAGCCAGCCTGTTGTATTGTCCCCTCTCTTTTTCTACCCCTCTCCCCCACCAACCCTCTTCTCTGCCATCATCAGAAGATCTTGTTAAAATGCAGATCCTGAATCAACAGGTCTGGGGTGGGGCCAGAGACTCTGCATTCTAACAAGTTCCCTGGGGATGCAATGTTGTTTGTTTCGGGGCCACATTTTGTGTAGCAAGGGATAGAGGAAATTACAAGTCCGGATACATTAACTGTGAAGCTGGTGTGAAGGTCTGGGAATTCCTTCTGCAGAGGGTCTCACACAAGCTCTAGTTTTGTCCTCTGAAGTCTGTTTTTATTTTTGCACTGCTTTCACATCAGTTCCACAAGAGATATGTCTTTTGAACAGAATCCTTTCTCTTGAGCTAATTTGAGGGGGATTCTATTTCTTCCTTACAACCAGATATGCCGTGGGGGTCAGGAAGCAGATACGTTGGTATTTAGAGAAAAGTCCACTGGTCTGAGCTGTATGGGGTACAAATCATCAGGCTCTCCCTCCCCTTGACTGTGGCCTGGCATCTTCCCCCTGCTGCCCCATCTCTCCATCAGGTGACACTCGAAGTCTGTGCATCAGGGGCAAAACCTTTTTCTGACCCTGGTAACTTACTCATTCTTTTAGTGACAATTTCTCTAATTAAGAGATGCAATTTCAAAACAGAAATACTTTCAATACTGTGAGCCGAAGAAGGCAGGAAATTTAGCTGTTTGATATCACAACAGCCAGAAAATATAGTAAACGAATCAATGGTCGGGATGCTAAAGAATAAATGTATTTGCGAGGTGAATAGCACATGGGTTGTGATTTTGCTATGGCCCGTTCTGATTTCCAGTATGTATCTGCCATAAATAGAAACTAGTGTGTATTCATCTTCACAGAGTGGGGAGAAGCCTGGGATGGGGTGCATGTTCGCATGGGACTGTTTGGGTTGTTTTATTGCTTGCCCTCAAGTGGTATCCATACTTCCGCTGGGCTCAGGGAATGAAAAATGCACTCGGTGATGTAGATGGCCATAAAGAGAATGGGTTGTGCTCACCATTCGGTGTGAGTAAAGGAAAGGAATCCAGTCTTTGGGCGATAGGCGGGCAATCAAGGTGCACTTACTGGGCGCCCACTTGTGTGCAAGTCTCCATGGTAGGTGCATAGTGGGGATTCAAAAGTGACCAAAATGCTGTTCTTTCCCTTGAGGTTCTTACAATCTAGGAAAAATTGTTAAGAAATGGTCTCTTCTCCCTCCACTCTCTATTAGCTGACAACTACACTGACCCTCTTTTCCTTAACTCACTGGAATGCATCTCTAATGATAAAGTTTCAGTCTCAGCCAGCCAGTCAATGGGGGAGGTATTTTATTTTACTTATTTATTTAAAGATTTTATTTATTTGAGAGAGAGAGAGAGCTAGAGCTAGAGAGAGCATGAATGATGGGGAGGGGCAGAGGGAAGAGAAGCAGACTCCCCACTGAGCAAGGAGTCTGAAGGAGGGCTCCATCCCAGGACCCTGAGATCACAACCTGAGCCAAAGGCAAACACTTAACTGACAGCCACCCAGGCACCCAGAGACAGGTATTTTTAATGGGCGTGTCCAGCGCTTCTCAACTCTTATGCTGCAGTGATAGTTCACTCTGCAGGCCAGCCCTGTGTCCAGCCTCCCACAATCAGAACCACTCTTTGCTCAGACAATCATAGCCATCTCTCTGGCTCAACAACTCCTTCCATACCCCATCGACCCTTACCACCTCCCTGCAGAATTTCTGCCTTGGTTTCTGCAAGAGGACACCTGGAGAAGCTATTTCAGGGGCCAAATGGCAACAGATGATAGAGCTTGGTGAGTTCAATGAGCCTTGCCACCTACCAGCCACCCACACATCTTTTTCAACCCTCTTTTTTGAGGAACTACAGTATGTTATGGCAAATAAGCACATCAGTGTTTCAGGGCCAGGGGTGGTATGTCCTGAACTGTGAGCCCCCCAGCCCCCCATCTGAATGTTGAAGCCCTAATACCTCATGTGACTGTATTAGAGATAGTCCCATTAAGGAGGTGATTCGGGTTGCATGAAGTTGTAAGAGTGGGAACTGATGCCCTTGTAAGAAGAGAAAGAGATACCAGAGCCCTCTTCCCACCACGTGAGGACATAGTGAGAAGGCCGCCATCTACAACTTAGGGAGAGAGCTCTCACTAGAACCTGACCATGCTGGTACCCTGATCTTGGACTTCCAGCCTCCGGAGCTGGGAGAAAAATCATCATCTGTTGTTTAAACCACTCAGTCAACAGTGTTTTGTTAAGGCAGCCAGAGCAGACTGATACAGGGGTGGCTCAGGGAATAAGAGGCAAATTGAGATGTGCTAGAGGAGAGAGCAAGGTGGCTGTGCCTGTCATTGGTGCTGAGACTGGTGACTGGGATGGTTCCCAATGGAATCAGCTTCATCTTTCCCTCCAAAGAGTTTAAAACCCACAACTGGGAACCATGACTTCACTTCTTGTGGATGGTAGCAAGAAAAACTGCCAGTGACAAGATGTATATTAAATTTCAGGTGTGCTGGCAAGAATATTATCTTACTTTAAATTGCACAGAGGATACATGTCCTACAACACAGGCAGTGTCACCTAAAAATAAGCCTTTGGCCTTAGAACCATAGTCTTAAGGAAGTCAAAGTTTGATTCCTGAATATTTCACAGCTTTCCAATATACTGATCTGATTATTAGGGTTTCTGTTTCTCAGGAGTTATTAGGAGGGAAAACAACTATATCCAAGCTACCAGGAGATGCACAGCCACTGATAATTAGAAAGAAATAAAATCGATGACTAAATGAATGTGCAGTTTACATGCAAAGGTAACCTTTTATTCTTTCCAATTAGGATGTTATTTCTCTGTAGAGTTGGCAGATGAGGCTGTGTTATAAATAGAAGTGATATTTTGTAGGGTTCTTCTAACTGAAATGTGCATGAGGTCAAATTATAATCAAGGTAATATATATAAGTAATGAGCTGAGCCCACATTTTCAGGCATTTATCCATTTAGTGGTAATAAATGAGCAGAGATGAAAAGAGGGCTCCTGGACAAATGCAGCAAAATAGTTACTTGTGTAGTTGGAACACAGCATCTTATCTCTTTGTAATGAATGCTTGCCAGTGATAATCAACCTCATTTGTTAATTGTATTCACAATATTAATGATTACATTAGCATAACAGTCACATCCTGTTCTCCTGTGGTCAAAGTCTGGGGAATCACAAGTTTTGCACACCTTGTTGCTATAGATATACTTATGCATCCCAATTATGTACAAATTCAAATGCCATCTGTGTTGACTTTATACAAGGACACCCTTAAATCATTCTTTCCTTTTTTTTAAGGGTCTTTGAGAATTTGGTAGAGACCTTTTCTTCTCAGAGTAATGAGCTTCATATTTATGACAAAGCTTCACATTTAGCTCATGTTATTGGTAAGATGATCTTTTTCTATCCTGAATTCCACTCCCTAGCCAGACTTAGCCATGAGCCTGAAATCCAGCAGCAGGAGGAGGTTTGACAGACTGTGGGCAAGTCCCAGCAAGAGATGACAGGGAAGTAAGTGAAAATCTGCTCCTTCTGGGTGGGGGGATGTGAGAAGAAAGAGAGGCTTCAGAGACATTAGGGTAGGGGGTGGGTGTGTTGGAAGGCAGCTATGCTCTCCGCTATACCACCAATGCTGCATGGGGTGAGTGTGTTGGATAAGATCTTTAAGGAGAGGAGTTTTGTTTCATTGTAGATTTGGAACTCTGGAAGGAACTCTGGATTCTCCTATTCCTCCAGGTAATTCCTGGCAAAATGTATATGGTGTGTAGGAGACCTAGAAGTGTCCCAGCAGCCCAAGAAGGTTAGGGATGAGAACTGAATGAGAGCCACAGGGCTTGCCTTGAGATCTGGCATGGCAAAAGGAAGGTGACCCCTTTTAGCCACATAGAGCAACCAAAAGAAGGTTGTATCAGAGCTCAAGAGGGTCAGCTAGGGAGAACCACCAGGTCATTGTGGAGTTGCAAGAGGCTGATTCATCTCAGCCCAGTCATAGGCTTCTGCAGGAAACAATAGTGCCCCTCCTGATGTTGACTGTTCCTCAAACGTTACCGGTCCAGGAATAAGGCCAGTCCAGGCATTTTGTAGCAGGTAGCACCATGAGGAACTGAAGACCACTTCCTTCCTTGAGCAGTCATTTTGGAGAAGAGAGGAAGCACATACATCTGAAAGACTGAACATTTCCTCTAAAGACTGAACAAATCATCTAAGGAGTCTTCAGATTTTGGGATTGGCCTGAGATGACAGGATTGAACTAAAATTTCTAGTTTCCTCTTTCTGCTTGCAAAGGGAGCAGGGAACTTATAAGAGAGAGCTTAATAGGAACATAATGAAGCTTCATTCTTGTGGGGCTTTTATAAGGATAGAGCAAGTGTCCTTGAAACTCTGCTACACGTGAAATTGCTATCAGAAGATAATGTCTTTTGGTCCTGTGGAAGTCTGTTTTGGTTGTTTATCACTGCTCAGTGTAACTAGAAAGGCCAGCAGATTTGGAAATGGCTATAACAGTTCTGCCACTATGAACCAAGCTCTCAGGCCCAATCTGAACTTCCTGAGATGTGGCCTTCTTCTGATTATCGCTGTAGTGCTTCCTTACCTGGACCTCATCTTCCTGATTCTGTTTGGTTCTGGAATTCTTCTATTTTCTCCCATGACCTTTGCCCATGCTTGTTGGGGAAGCCATGCATGTATTTCAGCTGGCTGATAGGACCCATATGCCTGTACTGTCCTTGCTGGTGCCACCCCCATTTTACATATAGGGCACAAGAAGCCTAGGTATCTCACCCAGGGTCATTCAGCTAGTGGGACAGCCAGGGTTTCGACTCATGTTAAGTTCCGTGGTCTCTGTGCTTAACCTTAACCTCTACTGTCTTCTAGCTCATAGAAGTCTCCAGGATGTTGTGCCTAGCCAGTCCCAGCTTTGCCCACCTAGCTTTGGCTAGAAAAGAAGAGAGGACACTGCCAATTTGGCTCCATAGTGCAACCTACATGAACGTTTTTTATTTTGCAGTCAATTTTATTGGTATGTCATTAACTGCTCTGATGGACTTCTAAATTCAAGGCATGTCTTCTTCAGTTTGTGGCTGTCCCAATGGCAGGTCTGTCCCTTGTGTGATCACCTGAACCCATGTGGTAATGTTGTTCTTACAATGTTGAGTCCAACTTCAAGTGAAGCATTATTTTCCATGCAACTCTCTTTGCACTCTTAGACTGTAAGTCCTGAATGAGGAGGTGTTTATTTCAGTGGCCAGACCACATCCTCCCACAGAGGGAAAATCAAGTAGTGCTTTTACAGCAGTCTGAAGCTCTGAGCTCAGACCCATCTGGAATAGTATCCTAGTTCTAGGCATGTAAGCTGTGTGGCCTTAGGCAAATCCCTTAATCTCTCAGTGTATTGATTTTTCCTTCTGTAGATGTGGGCCTCACATGGTTGTGAGAACTGAATGAGATACCATATAGTAGTACTATCGATGCCTAGACAATACCCACTATCCCTGTCTTATTTGCCCCTACAGCCCAATTTTTCTTGAGTTCTTTCTTCCTTCATATGTTGAGTGGTAAATCCTGATCACACCAATTGTGGTAGTATTACTTGCCGGCAAATGGTTTACGAAGGGTTATGTAACGAAATTTTAGCCAATGAGATACAAGGGAAAGTCCTCTAGAGGGTTAATGTGAAAGATTTCGTTTCTGCTGGATGTTGTCATGTTTGGAATTGCAACTGTCTTGTATCCAGGAAAGGAGCTAGTTTGGCAACAAAGCTAATATATCAGGGATGTCAAAGAAATAACATGGGAAGAATGGGGGTCTTTGATGACATCATTGTGAGTTAAATTAATCAACACTGAAGCTACTTTACCTTGAGACTTCTTGTTATGTAAGATTATATCTTTCCCTCATCGTATAAGTTGTTTTGAGTTGAGTTTTCTAATGCTTGCTGGCAAAGGCATCCTAATAGACACAGTAAATGTCAATATGTGTGATCCGTGTCTCTAAACTGAAGTTTTATAGTGGGGGAGTCTCAGGGAGAAGACACTAAGAATGTGGGGACTAACTGAGGTTATAAGGAATATTAGTTTCCCATTGCTGCTATAACAAATGATTATAAATTTAGTTGTTTAAAATAACACAAATTTAAGTGCCTTCTTAGTGCAGTAGGCAGCGTGTCAGTCTCATAAAATAACACAAATTTATTATCTTATTGTTCTGAAGGTTTAAAGTTCCAAATGGCTTTCATTGGACTAAAATCAAGGTGTTAATAAGGCTCTGTTCCTTCTGGAAGTGCTAGGAGAATGCACTTCCTTGTCTTTTCTCACTTCTAGATACTAAGTTCATTTCTTTGTTTGTGGTCTCTTCCTCCGTCTTCAAAGCCAGCAGTGTTGCATCTTCAAATCTCGCTCTGCTTGTTGTCACATAGGGATTCAGGCATATAGTTCCATATAGTCCTGAGGTCACTGAGAGGGCTGAGCTCCTGAGCACACACAGGATGGCCACTGGCTCCTGAAAACAATGGGAGAAAACCTGAGGTGAGCTGGATGGGCCATGATAGTGTGTGAAGGGAAAAAAATCAGAGCACTCCTGTTCATTGTTAATGTAATCTCATTTTCACCCTGCAGACCAGGCTTGGAGAAACACAAGTAATGCCTAAAAAAGATGTATGTGCTATATGTAGATAATATTTACTCACAAAGAACACTATGAGTACATTGTATGTTCATATGTTAACATTAGTATGGACACACAAGCAATAATGTATATAATAACCACTATATATGTACATATGCCCAGAAATCAACTGGTGATTGGAGTTTTCACTATCAGAAAGATGATTGGCTCAGTCACATGCAGAAAAATGTGAAAACTGTAATGGTCACTAAAATGCAACCAGTGGGCTAACTTAATTTGAATGTTGTCTGTTAGCAAGCTAACGTAAAGCCCACCATGCTTGTGAAAGTGTGGTAGACAACATCAGAAAATACCTGAAGACAGAGTTGTGTTGTTTGTATGGATTTTTTGCTTGGTGTTTTGAGCAGGAAGGGATAGAGGAAAAGCAGTGAAAACTACCTTGGATACAAGAATTTATCTTGTTTATTCATAGTTAAAGCTAACATTCTTATTGGCTCTATTTCTCTGAATCTGAAGACAGATTAATGATTATTTGCACAGAAGGGTTTCTTGACAGTATTATCTGGTTTCCTTATGAAGAAGCATAATTTAATAGGTTCTTTAATGTCAATATCTACAGAATACCAAGAATAATATTTCCACGGTTAATTCAGAAAAATGTGGCTGATTTTTTTTTTTGTTATGTTTTTGTTTCTCTCTTAGTTTCCAGGTGAAGAGTTAATAGTTTTAATGTTTGGGTGTGTTATGGAGGGAAGAGATTTATCTGGCAGAGAGAAGACCATTCTGTCACTACATTTTGGGTGTGGAAGGTGAGAGAGAGAGAGACAGACAGAGAAAGACAGAGAGAGACAGAGAGCGAGAATGAGGGATTGTGTGTGTCTATGAACATGTGCGTGTGTGTGGATACATGATTGTGACTGTAGTGGTAGTTGGGGTTTTATGGCTTAAGAATAATGGAGGAGAATGGCTTTCTCACCATACATGTAGTTTGATCTTCCAGAAGTGTTAAAAGGAATGGAGGGCTGGGGATTCTGAAGGTGAACCTTTTGGAGCTGGTGTGGCAGAACCTCATGTGGTGTATTAGTTCTATTATCACAAATGTAGTGACTTGAAACAATACAAATTTATTATCTTTGCCAAAAGTCAGTGGGCTCGCCTGTACTTTGAGCTAAAATCAAAGTGTTGGCAGGGCTGCTTTCCTTTCTGGAGTCTCTAGGGGACAATCTGTTACTTGTCATTCAGGTTGTTGGCAGAATTCGTTTCCCTGTGGTTGTAGGACCGAGCTCCCTGCTTCCTCCTGGCTATCAGCTGAGGGCCATTAGCTTTTAGAGGTTGCCTGTGTTCCTTGGCTCATGGTTCTCTACCTCCATCTTCAAGGCCAGCAATGACAGGTTGAGTCCCTCTCATGCTTTGAATCTCTCCTGCCTTTTCTTCTGCTTCCTCTCCTTGATGAACATTTCTGCCTTCCTCTTCTATTCTTAAAGGCTTATGTGGTTATTTGGGCCTACTTAGTAATCCAGAATAATTGCCTTATTTTAAAGCCTGTTACTTTAACTCTATCTGTAAAGTTACTCTTACCATGTAATGCAACATACACAGGTGTAACACCATGGCTTGAAGATCATGAGAGTCAAAATTTTGCCCAACACACTTGGGATGGTTATTCAGGTTCCTTTATTGGGCTGAGGCTTTGGGAACCTCAGTGATCATCCTTTTGGCCAAACTTATTACAGAGGGAGGGAGACTCAGTAGAGCTGGCCAATTTTTTTTTTTTTTTTTTAAGAGCTGGCCATTTTTGAATGGATCTCAGGAACTGTGGAAGGAGTAACAGCAGTGACAACCACCATAAACTCCTGTACTATGAGGCCTTAAAAGGCCCCAGGGTTCTTATGTGACCCAGCAGGTAAAGAATTCTTAAAAATAACTAGTATTGGACTTCTGGTCAAACTTGGAATACTGGAGTATGTAACAGTTAGGATGCTTTTAGCTACTGACAACAAAAACTTGGATTCAGCTGGCGAATTGTAAGGAACTTTATTATTATTATTATTTTTTTTTAAAGATTTTATTTATTTATTTGTCAGAGAGAGAGCAGGAGCGAGCACAGGCAGACAGAGTGGGAGGCAGAGGCAGAGGGAGAAGCAGGCTCCCTGCTGAGCAAGGAGCCTGATGTGGGACTCGAACCCAGGACGCTGGGATCATGACCTGAGCCAAAGGCAGCCGCTTAACCAACTGAGCCACCCAGGCGTCCCAGGAACTTTATTATTGTAGACAACATTAAATGTTAAATCAGGGTGGCTAAATTTATTAGCTCTATGGATCAAAAAGATCCAGGTTCTTCTTATCTTTTTTCTCTGCCATCTTCAGCTCATTGGTCATGTCCTCAGGTTGTTTTACCTCATGGTTGCCAGTCGCTACTCTGGTTTCACATCTAGACATGCCTATACCCAATGGAGAAGAGATCCTCTCTTTCTGTATCTCTTTTAAAGAGGGAGGAGATGTTTTCCAGGAGCTTCCCAGCTTCCTTCATATCTTAAACCAGAATTGCACTCTATGACCATTCCCAGTCTATTTATGGGCAAGGTGTTTCATTAGGACCACTTAGGATTCACTCATGTGGGTAGGGGCTGGGATGGAGAAGGGTGGACATCTGGAAGAAATCAGGCCAGAAAGGGAGAGCCCTGGGGTGGGTGTTAGGCAGTCCATCAACAGTGTCCAATAGGGAGAGGGTCAGATTTAATTTGATTTAGGAAAAGGAAGAATGTGACATTTATTACATTCCATTTCCACACAGCATCACTGATCACCCCAATCCTTACACTATCATGAGGAGAAACATGTGGTTAAAGAGTTTAAGAGATTTGCCCAAAGCCAAGCAGCAGGCAAACACAGTGTTAAGGACTTGGACCCACGTTTTCTGACTCGAATCAACTTCTCTTCTCACTACTCTGAAGTTGTATTTCAATAGTTGAGGGAATCAGTATTTATACCAAAATTACCATATTCTTCAATTGTACATTGTGATTTATGGCATGACACACACCTATTTCTAAAGTACTTATTATATACATCAATACATCGAAAAGAAGATGAATTTCTCCCATCTTATAGACCATCTACTCACATCAAGAAAGACAACTGCAGGAAGAGAATCAAGATCTTTGTGGAACTTTAGCTTCATATTCAGTGACATGTTAATTTTCAATTTTCCACTTTTTATCTCAAGAAAAAAGTTTTTCAAAGTAAGGAAAAATGAAAGTACTAAATTTAAAATTACATTTAAAAATATCATCCTCAAATGAAAAACAAAACCACAGGTGAACAGATTTTCCTAAATTCTCTACCTCCAATTATGTCTGACCGAGAAGAAAATGGGAGAAGTTATAGCAAAAAACACAATTATTTTGGAACCAGTAAGACACAAGGAACAGAGGTTAAGTAAGAAAGACCATTTTCAGCCAGAACAGTAATAAATAGAAGTAGAAGGTGTAGTGTATTTTGGTAAGAACAAATAATTCTGTATGGAGTCTTTAATACGGGCTGTGTAATGCATGAAAGTATCCAGATCACTGAATGTTTGTGAAGAATCCACTGCACCTGGAAATTGAACCAGGCTATCTCTGCATATAAAAGTAGGGAAAGCAATAAACAGGTTAAAGAAAATTACCCCTCTGCCCTAGCCCCCTGCCTTATGTTAGTCTTGCACGAAGCTTTTTAAGGAATAGTCAACTGCACAGAAGCAACATCTGCTTGACAGATTTCCTTTTGTGCTGGAGCCCACTCTCCTGCTCTATCCCACTGAGTGTATTTATTTGAAAGTATGAGTGGATTCCAAAGGAAGCACAGATATATTTATTTAACTAGCAGCTTCCTTCTTTGGAATTGCCTGTTCAAATGAAGGCAGCAGTTCTGGGGCTGGACACCACGGGTGGTGATGTCTACTTGGGGCAAGTATTGAATGATGGATTAAGTAAAGCTGCGGTGATATTTGGCAGAACGGAAATATTCTTGATATAACTCCCATGCACACATGGTCCAGTTACGATAAGTACTTTGACATGATGAGGTCAGGAAGTTACTTATTAGCCAAAATACTCACCAAGGTTTTGGTAGTCTACTGTGTTTTTACACAGTAAAACTGTGTAAAAAGTTACACAGTAAAATTGTGTAAAAAGGAAAACCTGGTCTTTGGTTTTCCTTTTGAAGACCACTTCCTGAATTCATGGGTTTCTAATCGTGTATGTGACTGAGATAATGGATTTCAGTGAAAATTAAGCTTATATTTTAAAAAAGACATTTATTGATTATTTGGAAATGTATTTTACTTGTTTAGTCTCCTCTCTCCTTCCAAAGTGGCAGCATCTATTAGGTTGAACATATGTAATTGCCAATATTTGGGTTTTGACCTCAAAAAGGCAATTTCAAATGGTTCAGTTGAAAATACACTGGATTTCAATTCACTACTTTAACAAATATTTATTACGTTCCTATGGAGGCACTGTGCCATGTGAAGGATGAGAAAATCAGTCATGTATTCTGGTCTTCACAAAGCTTAGAGTCTAGCGGGGGTAGTAGACAGTTAAACCACAGCTTTGATAAGGGAGTAACACTTACTGTACCAATTTAGAGCAAGGGGACCAAGTCCGTTCTAGAGAGGCCAGAAAAACCTTCTTAGGGAAATGACAGCTAAGGTGAACTTGAAGGGTGAATTAGGTGAGTGGATGGAGAAGAGGTTCCGGGCAAAGGGAACAGCAGCGTGAGGATATGGAGGTAAGAACAAGATAGGGCAGGGTATGTGCAGAGAAACTGGGTGATTCAAAGTGGAGAAAGGATTTGTTGAGAGATGATGCTGGGAGGGAAGAAGGACACCGTAGCAGAGACAAGAATCTATCAATTCTGTAGTTAAAAAATTGATGTCTTTAATAAGAAACTCCTTGGCAGTGAGTGAGGTGATCACGATGGTGCCTCATGAAAAGGACCACCTGGCTGCTCTATAAAGAATAGACTGGAATCTGGGAAATTGCTCAGGAGGCTGTTAGAATTCAGGCAATAAAAGATGGTGGCCTATACTGGGTTGGTGAACATGGGGATGAAGACCCTGAGACCTTGAGAGCTGTTTAGGAGGCAAATTGGCAGGGGCTGGTAAGTAGAGGGGAGGGGTGGCTGAGAGGTGGGAGGGAGGATTGCTCCCTCCCTATGAATGTACTCCTGCTTCTAAGACAAGGGAGTTTTCAGGGCCACACCATCCATTGCACTTTAATGACCCAGTGGGCTGTAGTATCACAGTTGGCCAGCAGGTGCTGCTTTCTGACATCTTTGGAATTCTAGCTTAAAAAGCCTCCAAGATTCCAGGCTATGTAATTGTTATTAATTTTTAAGCTTTAGCATTTCAAAATGGAGTTTATTTGATACTAAGGAATACTAGCAAAGTTTTTTTTTAATTACTTAAAACTGGGGATACAAATTTCAGTTTATAGTTCAGTCCTGTGGACATGGTAAGACTTTGCTAGATTTAACTCAATTCTGTTTGTTTAGGCAGAGCCTGGACTTCATTCAGTAAAGACAGGCAAAGGATAGAGCTGGTCCATTGTTGGAAGACTGATCCTTCAACAAAAAGTTCTGGATTTTCCTTTCATAGACATCAACTCAAATGTATTATGGCTTTCAAGAAGGATCTTTTCCCTAGATTGGGAGGAAATCTGAAGAGAACATTTACTTATCAAGTGCCCGTTTTTAAAAATACTTAATTTAGTTCTCACACCAACAATTTGTGGCAGATTCTCTTATTCCCATTTTATAGATGAAAAAATCAGGTGCAAGGGAGATTAACTGACATGCCCAAGATCATATAGCTGCCAAATAACTGAACTGAGATTTTGTTTCAAAACATATTTTCCTGAGGCACCTGAGTGGCTCAGTTGGCTGAGCATCTGACACTTGGTTTCGACTTAGGTCATGATCTCAGGTTGTGAGACTGAGTTTCACTTTGGGCTCCCTGGCAGCGGGCAGTCTGCTTGAGATTCTCTCTCTCCCCCTCTCCTTCTGCCCCTCCCTTGCTCATGCTTGCTCTCTCTCTTGCAAATAAATAAATCAATCTAAAAAGAATTCTTTCCTCTTCTTTATTGTGTCATCTCTGCTACTTTCTATATCTGTTCAAGTCATCATGAACAGATACATGATTAAAAAGAAGCACTTTGATGTCCAAAACAGATTTTGGAAAAAGATTTTCTAACACGTTCATTTACTCAGTTATGGAAGCCATCTTATTCAAGTAAGTTTGGTAGATCTGTGTTGATAATGTGCTTGATAAATGAGTTGAAAAAAGGATACTAGTCCAACTTAAGACATTTTGAAGTGGTTATTTGCATGCTTTAATTGATGAAAGCTGACCATTAGTATAAGATTCTTTTTAGAAACTCATTCTCAGGGGAAATGGAATCTCATCAATCTAGCTTTCAGACAATGATAATTTGGCCAAAGAGATAAAGGAGTAATACCTACATCCATAACAGAGCTGCTTATAGGGCAACTGAATGGATGCTTTGAGGGGGAAATCTGCTATGTTGTCATCGTTGTGGCAAAGATGATCATTTGAAGACTGTCTGCAAGGAGAACCCATCAAAAAATAATTCAGAAGCTATCATGTGGTAGCAAGGAAAAAAAAATATTGCAGCGATTTGGGCCTCCTGAACAAAGAGGCTGGGACACGGCCAGCCAGGGACATGATAATGATCATCAATTCCACAGGATCAAGAAAAGATGATGTAGTAATATTAAGTAAGACAAAAGAAGCTTTAAGAGAGAAAGTCTTATTAGAAATGAAGAGGTTTGCTACATAACAATAAAGTTTCAATTCACCATGGAGATATGAAATTCTAATCTGGTATACACTAAGAACATACCTAAAACAGATAAAACAAGCAAAAATTGACAAAGAAGTAAAAAAAAAAAAACAACAAGAAGTGGAGCTGCCAGATATATCTGTTGATTGAGTGGGAGATTTTAACCAATATCAGTAGTTAACAAATTAAGCAGATTAAAAAAAACCCAGAAAGAATACAGAAGATTTCAAGAACACTGTTAGCAATCTTTTTATTATTTTTAAAGATTTTATTTATTTATTTGACAGAGAGAGAGAAAGCACAAGCAGGGGGAGCAACAGAGGGAGAGAGAGAAGCAGGCTTTCTGCTCAGCAGGGAGCCCAATGTGGGTCTCCATCCCAGTACCCTGGGGTCATGACCTGAGCCAAAGGCAGATGCTCAACCAACTGAGCCACCCAGGTGCCCCCATAATTGGCAATCTTGATCCAATGGACAAAGAACACTGTACCCACTATATTAAAAAAATTTAAAAATATTTCTAGAAACTTTATGGATTAAAAAAGAAATTATATTTAAAAAACAAATACTAAACAATAATATAAAGCAAATAATTTGAAAGATGAAGCTAATATATTTGAGGTAAATTTGGTCATATATGCATATATGAGAAAAAGAAAGACTAAAAATTAAAAAACAAAGCATTCAACTTAAGACCTTAGAAAAACAGTAGCAAAATGAACTCCTTCAAGGAGTAGTAAGAAAAAGAAAAAGATAGTATATATTAATGAAATAGAAAACAGAGATACCATAGAAAAGTATCAAAACAGACAAAAGGTATATTTTTGTAAAGATTAATAAAAGTGACAAACCTCTGGGAAGAGTAATTAAAAAGGGAAAGAAGGCACAAACAAATTTTTTGGGATAAAAAAGAGAGCATCACCACAGATGATGTGGAGATTAAAAAGAAAATTTAAGAATATAATGAATAACATTTTTCTTATGTATATGTTAGCCAAAATGGACACATTTTTGAAAAATACAAATTTCCAACAGTCTTATGGAAAGGTAGAAAATGTAAATGATATTATAATAAGGATTCAAAACATTAAATAAGTAGTGGAATACCATCACTTAAAGGAAACATGTCAGATGACTTTCCTTTGCCAGGACTTGCCCTGCCATTGAACATTCAAGTCAAAGATTACTAATGGTGTCCAGACTTTTCCTGGACAGAAAAAGGGAATAGTTTTAACTCATTTTACGAAGCTTGTATCTCTTACTGCCTTTGAAGGAAGCCGTCTTGGGGCTCTTGGGGGCCCATACAGCTGGTGATGGCTGAGATGGTGCTGTACAGGAAGTGCTTTGCCCACCAGGAGAGCACCCTGGGTGCTGGGGTGTCAACAGATCCAAGGATCTGAAGCTGTTTGCTGCTCTAGAAGGAATGTCAGCAAGACCTAGAATACAGGGAGTTGCTTCTCTGCTCACCTTGCAATCTCCCATGAGTACCTTTAGCTGGTGAAATCTAACAAGAAGCTGCTGTCTGGGAAACGCCCCACCTTGGCATTACAGAGCAGAGTATGAAGGGGTGGGTCTGAGCTGAGACAAGAGGTGATCAAGAGCACAACGTTGAATGAGGAATTGATAAAAGCATTCTATTTAGAAGAAAAGAAGGTATGCCATTGCCACTTCTGTTCAATGTAGTCGACATCTTATCCAGTATAACAGGCCAAGAGAAAGAAATGAGAAATATAAAAACTTGAAAGGATATAGGATAATTGTATTTACTTTTAAATTATATGATTGTTTAACCCCCAAGAATCTATAGACCAATCATTAGAATTAATAATAGAATCACAAAGTTGTGGGATATAAAATTATACAAAAATCAAATGCATATCTGGGCATCAATAGCCAACAGTTAAAAAACAATTTTAACATCTAACATTTATAATAACAAAAGTTAACAAAGTAAAAGGTACCTAGATATGAATCTCACTAAAGGTATGTGGGACATTTGGGGTCAAAAAATCATAAAACTTTGTAAAAGACATAAAAATGAAGTCATATCACTTTTTTCTTTCTATCCTTTTTTTTTTTTTTTTTGGAAAGAGCTTATTTATTTATTTGAGAGAGAAAGACAGAGAGCAGGTAGGGGCAGAGGGAGAGAGAGAAGCAGATTCTTTCCTGAGCAGGGAGCTCCACACAGGGCTTGATCCCAGAACCTTAGGGTCATGACCCGAGCTGATGCCAAAATGCTTAACCAACTGAACAACGCAGACACCTAAAGTCATATCATTTTTAAGAACAGAAGGACTCAATATCATTAAGATGTAACTTGTTCCTAAACTGATCAACAGATTCAATACAGCTGCAGTAAAAAAACCTAAAAAAATCTTTTGTGAACCTTGAAAAATTTACTCTAAAACTTAAACTGAGAAGCAAAGAGCCAAGAATGGTCAACACATACCTGAACAATGGGATGGCGAATTGACCCTACTATAAATCTTACTGTGCACCATATAGTATTTAGATGCTATGGCATTGGTGCATGGGCAGACAAATAGGTCAATACAACAGAAAAGAGATTCCAGAAACAGATGCATGTACGTGTGGAAGGATATAATAGAAATGATGTATTTCAGATCAGTGGTGAAGAATGGAATACTCAATAGAAAGTTCTAGGAAAATTGGCTCTCTTTAAGAGAAAAAAGTGGGTTACTACTCATACCACACACGAAAATCAATTCCAGAAGGATTGAGGACTTACATACTTAAGGCGAAAGTTTAGAGCTTTTAGAAGAAAATATTGGAGAATATCTTTATTTCCTCAGGGTTAGAAAGCTTTTAAGACAAGACAGGAAGAACATGTAAGAGAAGACCAGTAAGTTCAACTACATTAAAAATGACTTCTGTTCATCCAAAGGCACAGAAATTAACATGAAAAAATAAGATAATTTCAATTTTATATAATTGACAGAGGCTTAATTTCTGGAATGCACACAGATATCTTAAAATCAATAATAAGAAGGCAAACATATGACCCAAATCATTCAGAGGTTCTGAGAGTGTCTGTGGTAGGTCCCATAGATAAATACTAGTGCAGACCCTTAGGCTTTTGAGCAGAGCTCTGTCATCCTCTCCAGATAATCATTCCCTTAGAGAAACACTTTCTAGCAGCTAGAGGACCATAATAGATACCGAACATTGACCATGGGCCATGGAGTTCTATGTGACCTGAAATGCCCAATATGAACACATTGAGGAAGGGGCCATACTTCTGCCATTTCTGTTACTTTTTCTTAGAAAGCATGGTCCTGTGGGCTACCCCACTGCCTTCCTTCATGGCAGCGAAGGTAGAGACCTCCATGTCTTTTCCCAAACTTTGTGGGCATGGAGAAGCAGGATGTGGTGGCTCAAGACAGCATCAGAGGTACTATGTTCTTTGAATCCAGTCATTGAAATGGTGGCTACACAATTCCCCATTTCCTGATTGTGGCAGCTGTGGCTTCTATGGTGGACCAGTTTGGTTGTGTTGTTCTGGTCCTTGTTCCTGGAGGCTTAGTGAGTTAATTTAGGTTGGCTGGGAAGCAGGAGTCAGATGGAATTAGATGTGCAAGAGATTGATTGGGAGAAATGCTTGTGAAGAAGCAAGAGTGAGGCCGTAGGAGTGGGCAGGGAGAGCTTCAGACTATGGTGACATTCTGAGATCTAGATGGAAGGAGAGAGAAAAGGGAAGGAAAAATTTTGGACTATAGCATAGCTTTGAGGAAGTCTTGGTCAGGCTGTCCAGGGGTGGTTCCAGGGGTGGTCTGGAGCAAAGACTGCTCATCAGAGGTACCCAGCACTGGGTAGGAATATGATCTAGAACACCTGCTGAGCTTAGTCAGAGGCTGGAAGGAGACTGTGGGATGTGTGGCCTTGTCTGGACCTGAAGGTGGACCTTGAAAGTGGCCCCTGGAGGACGTTGGCTAATAAGACTTCTCTGAGCAGGTTCTTTCTCACAAAGAGATCTGAGCAGCAAACTTTCTTTCTTTTTTTTTTTTTAATTAAAAAAAATTTTTTTATAAACATATAATGTATTATTAGCCCCCGGGGTACAGGTCTGTGAATCGCCAGGTTTACACACTTCACAGCATTCACCATATCACATACCCTCCCCAATGTCCATAACCCCACCACTCTCTCCCGACCCCACTCCCCCCCCGATCACCTTCAGTTTGTTTTGTGAGATTATGAGTCTCTTATGGTTTGTCTCCCTTGAGATCCCATCTTTTTCATTTATTCTTTTCCTACCCCCAGAAATGCCCCACATTGCATCTCCACTTCCTCATATCAGGGAGATCATATGATAGTTGTCTTTCTCCAATTGACTTATTTTGCTAAGCATAATACCCTCTAGTTCCATCCATGTTGTCGCAAATGGTAAGATTTCATTTCTTTGATGGCTACATAGTATTCCATTGTATATATATACCACCTCTTCTTTATCCATTCATCTGTTGATGGACATCTAGGTTCTTTCCATAGTTTGGCTCTTGTGGACATTGCTGTTATAAACATTCAGGTGCATGTGCTCCTTCGGATCACTGCGTTTGTATCTTTAAGGTAAATACCCAGTAATGCAATTGCTGGGTCATAAGGTAGCTCTATTTTCAACTTTTTGAGGAACCTCCATGCAGTTTTCCAGAGTGGTTGCACCAGCTTGCATTCCCACCAAGACTGAAGGAGGGTTCCCCTTTCTCCACATCCTCACCAGCATGTGTCATTTCCTGACTTGTTCATTTTAGCCATTCTGACTGGTGTGAGGTGGTATCTCATTGTGGTTTTGATTTGTATTTCCCTGATGCCAAGTGATGTGGAGCACTTTTTCATATGTCTGTTGGCCATCTGGATGTCTTCTTTTCAGAAACGTCTGTTCATGTCTTCTGCCCATTTCTTGATTGGATTATTTGTTCTTTGGGTGTTGAGTTTGATAAGGTTTTTATAGATTTTGGATACTAGCCCTTTATCTGATATGTCATTTGCAAATATCTTCCCCCATTCTGTCAGTTGTCTTTGGTTTTGTTAACTGTTTCCTTTGCTGTGCAAAAGCTTTTGATCTTGATGAAGTCCCAATAGTTCATTTTTGCCCTTGCTTCCCTCCTTTGGCGATGTCCCTAGGAAGAAGTTGCTGTGGCTGAGGTTGAAGAGGTTGCTGCCTGTGTTCTCCTCAAGGATTTTGATGGATTACTTTCTCACATTGAGGTCCTTCATCCATTTTGAGTCTATTTTCATGTGTGGTGTGAGGAAATGGTCCAATTTCATTTTTCTGCATGTGGCTGTCCAATTTTCCCAACACCATTTGTTGAAGAGGCTGTGTTTTTTCCATTGGACATTCTTTCCTGCTTTGTCAAAGATTAGTTGACCATAGAGTTGAGGGTCTATTTCTGGGCTCTCTATTCTGTTCCATTGATCTATGTGTCTGTTTTTGTGCCAGTACCATACTGTCTTGATGATGACAGCTTTGTAATAGAGCTTGAAGTCAGGAATTCTGATGCCACCAACTTTGGCTTTCTTTTTCAATATTCCTTTGGCTATTCGAGGTCTTTTCTGGTTCCATATAAATTTTAGGATTATTTGTTCCATTTCCTTGAAAAAAATGGATGGGATTTTGATAGGCATTGCATTAAATGTGTAGATTGCTTTGGGTAGCATAGACACTTTCATAATATTTGTTTTTCCAATCCATGAGTATGGAACTTTTTTCCATTTCTCTGTGTCTCCTCAATTTCTTTCATGAGTACTTTATAGTTCTCTGAGTACAGATTCTTTGCCTCTTTGGTTAGGTTTATTCCTAGGTATCTTATGGTTTTGGGTGCAATTGTAAATGGGATTGACTCCTTAATTTCTCTTTCTTCTGTCTTGTTGTTGGTGTAAAGAAATGCAACTGATTTCTGTGCATTGATTTTATATCCTGACACTTTATTGAATTCCTGTATAAGTTCTGGCAGATTTGGAGTGGAGTCTTTTGGGTTTTCCACATATAATATCATATCATCCACAAAGAGTGATAGTTTGACTTCTTCTTTGCCGATTGGATGCCTTTAATTTCTTTAGTTGTCTGATTGCTAAGGCTAGGACTTCTAGTACTATGTTGAATAGCAGTGGTGATAGCGGACATCCCTGCCGCGTTCCTGACCTTAACGGAAAAGCGCTCAGTTTTTCTCCATTGAGAATGATACTTGCCGTGGGTTTTTCATAGATGGCTTTGATGATATTGAGGTATGTGCCCTCTATCCCTACACTTTGAAGAGTTTTAATCAGGAAGGGATGCTGTACTTTGTCAAATGCTTTTTCAGCATCTATTGAGAGTATCATATGGTTCTTGCTCTTTCTTTTATTAATGTATTGTATCACATTGATTGATTTGCAGATGTTGAACCAACCTTGCAGCCCTGGAATAAATCCCACTTGGCCGTGGTGAATAAACCTTTCAATGTACTGTTGGTTCCTATTGGCTAGTATTTTGGTTGAGAATTTTGCATCTGTGTTCATCAAGGATATTGGTCTGTAATTCTCTTTCTTGATGGGATCCTTATCTGGTTTTGGGATCAAGGTGATGCTGGCCTCATAAAATGAGTTTGGAAGTTTTCCTTCTATTTCTATTTTTTGGAACAGTTTCAGGAGAATAGGGGTTAATTCTTCTTTAAATGTTTGGTAGAATTCCCCTGGGAAGCTGTCTGGCCCTGGGCTTTTGTTTGTTTGGAGACTTTTGATGACTGTTTCAATCTCCTTACTGGGTATGGGTCTGTTCAGTTTTTCTATTTCTTCCTGGTTCAGTTGTGGCAGTTTATATGTCCTTAGAAATGCATCCATTTCTTCCAGATTGTCAAATTTGTTGGTGTAGAGTTGCTCATGATATGTTCTTATAATTGTTTGTATTTCTTTGGTGTTGGTTGTGATCTCTCCCCTTTCACTCATGATTTTATTTATTTGGTCCTTTCTCTTTTCTTTTTGATAACTCTGGCCAGGGGTTTATCAATCTTATTAATTCTTTCAAAGAACCAGCTCCTAGTTTTGTTGATTTGTTCTATTGTTTTTTTTTGTTTTGTTTTGTTTTGTTTCTATTTCATTGATTTCTGCTCTGATATTTATGATTTCTCTTCTGTTGGGTTTAGGCTTTATTTCTTGTTCTTTCTCCAGCTCCTTTAGGTGTAGGGTTAGGTTGTGTTTTTAAGAACTTTCTTGTTTCTTTTTTTTTTTTTTTAAGATTTTATTTATTTATTTGACAGACAGAGATCACAAATAGGCAGAGAGAGAGGAGGAAGCAGACTCCCTGCGGAGCAGAGAACCCAATATGGGGCTCGATCCCAGGACCCTGGGATCATGATCTGAGCCAAAGGCAGAGGCTCTAACACACCAAGCCACCCAGGTGCCCCCGAACTTTCTTGTTTCTTGAGAAAGGCTTGTATCACTATATATTTTCCTCTCAGGACTGCCTTTGCTGTGTCCCACAGATTTTGGACTGTTGTGTTTTCACTATCATTTGTTTCCATGAAATTTTTCAATTCTTCTTTAATTTCTTGGTTGACCCATTTATTCTTTAGAAGGAAGCTGTTGTATCTCCATGTATTTGGCTTCTTTCCAAATTTCCTCTTGTGATTGAGTTCTAGCTTCAGAGCATTGTGGTCTGAAAATATGCAGGGAATGATCCCAATCTTTTGATACTGGTTGAGACCTGATTTATGACCGAGGATGTGTTCTATTCTGGAGAATTTTCCATGTCCACTAGAGAAGAATGTGTATTCTGTTGCTTTGGGATGGAATGTTCTGAATATATCTGTGATTTCCATCTGGTCCAGTGTGTTATTTAAGTCCTTTATTTCCTTGTTGATCTTTTGCTGGATGATCTGTCCATTTCAGCGAGGGGAGTGTTAAAGTCCCCTACTATTGTTTTATTATTGTCGATGTGTTTCTTTGATTTTATTACTAATTGGTTTATATAGTTGGCTGCTTCCACGTTTGGGGCATAGATATTTAAAATTGTTAGATCTTCTTGTTGGACAGACCCTTTGAGTATGATATAGTGTCCTTCCTCATCTCTTATAGTCTTTGGCTTAAAATCTAGTTGATCTGATATAAGGATTGCTACCCCAGCTTTCTTTTGATGTTCCTTAGCATGGTAAATTATTTTCCACCCACTTACTTTAAATATGGAGGTGTCTTCAGGTTTATTTTCTTGTAGGCAGCATATTGATGGGTTTTGTTTTTTTATCCATTCTGATACCGTGTGTCTTTTGATTGGGGCATTTAGCCCATTTACATTCAGGGTAATTGAGAGGTATGAATTTAGTGCCATTGTATTGCCTGTAAGGTGACTGTTACTGTATATTGTTTCTGTTCCTTTTTGGTCTACTAATTTTAGGGTGTCTCTTTGCTTAGAGGACCCCTTTCAATATTTCCTGTAGAGCTGGTTTGGTGTTTGCAAATTCTTTCAGTTTTTGTTTGTTCTGGAAGCTTTTTATCTCTCCTTCTATTTTCAATGATAGCCCAGCTGGATATAGTATTCTTGGCTGCATATTTTTCTCGTTTAGTGCTCTGAATATATCATGCCAGTTCTTTCTGGCCTGCCAGGTCTCTGTGGATAAGTCCGCTGCCAATCTAATATTTTTACCATTGTATGTTACAGACTTGTCCTGGGCTGCCTTCAGGATTTTCTCTTTGTCGCTGACACTTGTAAATATTACTATTAGATGACGGGGTGTGGACCTATTCTTATTGATTTTGAGGGAGGATTCTCTGCACCTCCTGGATTTTGATGCTTGTTCCCTTTGCCATATTAGGGAAATTCACTACAATAATTCTCTCCATTATACCTTCTGCTCCCCCCTCTCTTTCTTCTTCTTCTGGAATCCCAATTATTCTAATGTTGTTTTGTCTTATGGTATCACTTATCTCTCGAATTCTCCCTCGTGGTCCAGTAGTTGCTTGTCTCTCTTTTGCTCAGCTTCTTTATTCTCTGTCATTTGGTCTTCTATATCACTAATTCTGTCTTCTGCCTCATTTATCCTAGCAGTAAGAGCCTCCATTTTTGATTGCACCTCATTAATAGCTTTTTTGATTTCAACTTGGTTAGATTTTAGTTCTTTTATTTCTCTAGAAAGGGCTTTTATTTCTCCCGACAGGGTTTCTCTAATATCTTCCATGCCTTTTTCGAGCCTAGCTAGAACCTTGAGAATCATCATTCTGAACTCTAGATCTGACATATTACCCATGTCTGTATTGATTAGGTCCCTAGCCTTCGGTACTGCCTCTTGTTCTTTTTTTTGTGGTGAGTTTTTCTGCCTTGTCATTTTGTCCAGACAAGAATATTTGAAGGAGTGAATAAAATACTAAAAGGGTGGCAAACACCGCAGGAAAATGTGCTTTAACCAAATCAGAAGAGACCCCAAATCATGGGGGGAAGGAAGGGGGTGAAAAGAAGTTCAGAAAAAAAAATTAAAAAAGAAAACAAATAAAGAAAAAATATGAAAAAGAAAAAACATAAATATATATTAGATAAATATATATTAGACTGGTGACTAGAACAGGGTCACCCACATAATTTTGGGAGTACTTTGGTCTCTTAGAAGAAACTACTTCCCCAAATTTTAAAGAATGAAAAACATATATTAGGGTAAACACAATGAAGGGATGGAATATGAGTATAAAGATGAAAAAAAATTTTTTTAAAAATTTCTAAAAAAAGGAATTGATAAGGTAAGTTGGTTGGGAGAATAAAGAAAAAGAAGATGGAGAGAATTTGCTCAGGCTGGAGACTAGAAGAAGCCTGGTGCTAGATTTAGGGTGTATTTTGATCTATTAGAAATTGTACCCCAAATTTTTTAGAAGAAAAAACCCTATGTGTATACAAAAAATAAAAGATACAACGAAGGATAAAATATGACTATAATAATGAAGGTTCAAAAAAGATTATTTTTTTTAAATGAAAGGTATTGTTAAGATAAACTAGTTAAAACACGTTAAAAGAGGAAAGGGTAAAAGTTAAAAAAATTTAGCAGAAGAAAAAAAATAAAATTAAGCAAAATTAATTAACTTTGCAAGACTAAAGAATCATGGGGAGAAAGACTTGAATTCCACGCTTTGCTTTCTCCTCCTCTGGAATTCCGCTATTCTCCTTGGTAAGTGAACTTGGGCTTGGCTGGATTTCTTGTTGATCTTCTGGGGGAAGGGCCTATTGTAGTGATTCTCAAGTGTCTTTGTCCAAGGCAGAATTGCACCGCCCTTACTAGGGGCCAGGCAAAGTAATCCCCTCAGGTTTGGATTCACTTTCAGGAGCTTTTGTTCCCTGAATGCTTCCGTAGAGTTCCAGAGGATGGGAATGAAAATGGCAGCCTCCCAATCTCCGGCCTGGAGGAGTCAAGATCTCCGGGCCCCACTTCTCACTGTGCCTTCAGAGAAAAGCGCTCAATCACTCCCGTCTCTCTAACCTCCAGCCACACTCCGAGCTCACCCAGCCTGTGACCAAGCGTCTCCATCTCTGGCACACAGCTCCACCTGGAGTCTCTGAACCCCGCAGATCCCTGAACTCTTCCATGGGGGGTCTTCCCAGATCTTGTGGGGACCCCACTCATAGAGCAGTGGTCTGTGCCACGGATTATGGTTCAAGGTGACCCTGAGCTGAGAGCTCACTCCTCAGCTCTGTCTCTGTAGCCGACTTCCCTGCTCTGATAACCTGCAACCTCTGCAACACTCAGACACCCCTGATCCTTCTGTGACCCTGTGGGACCTGAGGCCATGCTGTCCCTGCGTGGGCTTCACCCCGGTTTAGCCTCTGGAGTGATGTCCCTCAGTGGAGCAGACTTTTAAAAGTCCTGATTTTGTGCTCTGTTGCTCTGCCGCTTGCCTGGAGTTGGCCCCTCCCCCCATGACCTAACTTCCCTCGCTTTGGAAGGGAAGTCCTACCTTTCAGAAAGTGGTCGATTTTCTGTTTCTAGAATTGTTGCTCTTCTTTTCTTTGATCTCCTATTGGATTTGTAGGTGTTGGGAATGGTTTGATAAGCTATCTAGCTGATCTCCTGCTACCTGATGTCGTCTCATCTTGACTCCTCCTGAGCAGCAAACTTTCATGCTGCCTTGCTCAGCATGGATGCTTCTCCTCCTGACTTTCCAATGTTTGTTTTATATAGAACATCTAAATTCTGCTTTAAATCACTCTCTGCTTAAACTGCTGATATGGTTTCTGTTATCTGTGGTTTTACCTTGACCAATACAACCCCCAAGCTTAGTTGTGTATCTGGGATATGGTTGATGAGCGTTACATATTTCCTGAATGAATGAAAATTTAAGTGGAGCTGCCAAGGTTATTTTAAGAGCAGCAGATTTAATATGTAATTGCTGATGGTCTGTACTGTTGCCAACAATCCTTTCAGAAAATGTAATTGACTCATTGAACCAGGTTAAGGGGCTGATGTGAGGGCATAAAGGGTGGGCAGCAAAAGGAAATGTGGCCTCCCCATTCATCAACCTTGTGATGCTGTATTGAGGCAGCAGGAGAGGTCATGGTCCAAGGATTCCAGGCTTTGGCTGGCAGGGGATGGAAGTTACTCCTGGGTGCAGAGAATCAGCTGCAGCTTGAATTCCACACAGGAGCTGATAAAAGGAAAAATGTACTGGAGGAAGGTGGGTAGCAGAGACTGGTATCCGGGTTTATATGCAAACTCCATATGATCCCATATATATATAGCTTTTCCTCAGAGATGTAAAAGAACCGGCCATAGGAGCCAAGTTCTTTTTTCTGTCTCTTGCTGGCATCTCAAGGGAGCTTCAGTTCTTTATTATAGCTGAACAGCTCCCTTAAATGGAAGGATTAAGGCAATCTCCCCAATTCAGTATACCCTTGGGAAAGGGTGGTATGTTTATAAAATCTCAGCTTTTTCCTGAGAACTAGGTTTATAAAACTTTGAACTCTACCCTGCAATGCCCAAAGGGCATTGAAGGTAATATGGAGAAGTATTTCTGAAAGAGGTAGACGTCAAGGAAGTTTTGCTGAAATGTTCTTGAGCAATGGGAAAGTACACATAAAACATAGAGACTTCTAAAAGTAAAATTTAGTTAGCATTTCCTTAACAAACACTCACCTTTTTGCTGAGAAGGACCGGAGGAAGCTTAGGCGGGAGGGAAATTTGTCCAGACAATGGACACTTAAAAGCCAGAGAAGTAACCAAAGTTTCTCCTCAGCCATATATCAGGCTAATGGATCGGAGTGTTTTCTGATGGGACATTCTTCACTTCTGCATCTGGAACCTTCCCTCTACCTTGACCTGATGAAAGAAACAAGCTTAGCACTTAGCTTCGCTGAGCGCATTTCATACTTCCAGTGAAGAGACACATACTCTTCCTTGAAAAGGACAAATTTAAATCAGTGTCTAATTCTTAACCTTCTTTTCTTTTCCTCCTGGTGACCTGGTGCCTGTGCTTTAGTTCATTATTGTGTCTAAGTAGAGCAACTGGGACTGTACCCTCCGTATAGAAACACATAAACATTTGAGGAAATGCCTTTAACATAATCCAAGACAAGTATTTTTTAAAAAAGATTTTATTTATTTATTTGACAGAGAGAGAGATCACAAGTAGGCAGAGAGGCAGGCAGAAAGAGAGGGGGGAAGCAGGCTCCCCACTGAGCAGAGAGCCTGATGTGGGACTCGATCCCAGGACCTGGAGACCATGACCTGAGCCGAAGGCAGAGGCTTAACCCACTGAGCCACTCTGGTGCCCCTCCACCCAAGACAAGAATTCTTTATCTCTCTCTCTCTATCTGGACTTTAAATTAGTTACTTATTTATTTAAAGTGAGTAATTCTTTTATACAAGGTATCCAGTGAGTGTTAACTCTTATGTGCTATAGGATTTTTTTGTTTGTCTCATGGTTTGTTCCAATCAGGATCTAAATAAGGTCTATACACTGAGATTTGTTGATATGTATTTAAGCCCCTTTCTATCTAGAGATTCTCACACAGCCCTCTGGGCCTCTTTCCATCTCTGTGTCACCCCTTGCAATTTATTTTTTGAAGAAATGAGATAATTTGTTCTGTAGTTTCCCATGGTCTGGATCTTTCTGATTACACCCCCGTGATGTCTCTTAACCTGCTCCTCTGCTTGGTGCGTTTCCTGTAAGTTAGCTGATGGGTGGAGTTTTGACCACATTCACCTCTGCCTTTTGGCAAGACTCCCTCACGGATGGAGCTATTTCCATCAGGAGGGGCATGGTATCAAGTTGTTTCTCTTTTTGTGATGGTAGCACATTGGGGACCACTGGCTAGCTTCATTAATTTATCAAGGTGAACCCTGACCTTTATTTCAAAATAATTATAAACTCATTGGAAGTTGTAAAAATAGTACAGAGTCACACATACCCATCATCCCACATCCCCCAGATGTATAAATAACATTCTATACAACCCTAGTTCAAAACCAAAACCAGGACGATGACATCAGGACAATAATAAAGTACTTTTAACGTGCTCTGATAAGAACATTTTTCTTTTAAAAATACTGTTTGTGATTTGGTTAATCATATGTGAGTTTCATAATTTTATTCTACCTCAAAATAAAGATTTTTTTCTCTGAAAGTTAATTTATGAACCTAGGCTAAAAATACATCAAAGCTAACTTTGTTTTGGGCTGAAGATAGCATTGGCACTGTCTGATCCTGTTCTGGGAGATTTATTTGTAATTCAATGGTATAAATTTGGATTCTGGGTGTCCAGGAAAAAAAATGCCAAAGGCCTGCTTTTTGTTGTTGTTGTTGTGAGATGTGAGAGAAGGAGCCTTTTAGAGGTGAGGTCACCTTTCTTTCCCTTGAAATTCAGGGGCTGCATTTATATAACGACTTCATGGAAAAATAGAATATCTCACAGTTAACAGGGTGACAGAAGTGTTTTTAGCGCTTTCTAATTTCCAAAGTACTTTTGTGAAATAAAGATACACTCCGGCAGGGTGTCTGAGCTTAAGAGTTGGTGGAAGGCATATCTTGCTTGGAATATGGATCCTTTCTTTTGTGATGACAGAGGAAAACTTGGCGATTTCAGCCCTTAAAAGTGCTGCTTCTAGTCATTTAAACACCACTACTTTTTGGGACATGTCTGAGGACTCTCTCTTATCTAACTTTGAAAGTTGAAATTATTTACAACTTGCAAAGGCTGGGAGAAATTTTGGAAGTCATTTAAGCTACCCTCTCATTTTATAGATGAAGGAATGAGGCCCAGGGAGGTGAAGGAATTCCCTCAAGGTCACGCAGCTAGCCATCGGCTGGGTCAGCAATGTCACACCTCTGACAAGCCAGGACTGGGGGCATGTACAGAGACTGGACAACGCAGGTTACTTTTAAGCACCTGCAAGGACGCTCGGAGTTGCCTGAAGGCTGAGGCCATAATCTCCTGTTCACTGTTGTGTCTCTGGTGCTACCACAGAATCTGGCCCAGAGAAGACACTTATGGCATCCATGGGTCGATTAATGTGACCACAATAGGACTTGTATGGGGAGTGATGGGGGATGAGACAGAGAAGGCATGCTGTGCACACTGCATTAGGAAAGTTTGGACTCTGTGTTGGTGGGCTACATCCCTGAAGAATTTTAATCGAATATAATCAAATGGCCATTTTGGGAACATCATTTGGCAGCAGTAGAAAGACAGCTAGGGGCTGATGAGGCTGAAACAGAGATAGGGCACCAAGCACTTCTGCAGACAGGCAGGGTTAGGATGGGACTTAAGGCAGTGACAGGGACATGGAGTTTACAGGGTTTCATTTGGGAGATGCTCTGTGGGTAGGACTGGTCAGTGACTCCCTGTAGGGGGCAGGCTGGAGGGCTTGACGACCAGTTTCCTGGAGTGGTAAAGTGGTTGATGGTGTTTCACTTGCTAAGATTAGGAAGGCAGCTTGCTGGGGGAAGATAAGATGAACTCCAGAGAGGATAGACTTAGGCCTGGAGCCCAGCAGGGAAGTGCCAGCCCCTCAGACATGAGACAGTCTAGTGGAAGTTCACAGATTTAACTTAATGCTTTAAAAAAGCATTTTTGTCTACAAAACATACCTCAGTGAGTCTCAGGCATCAACACGAGACTGTTTGCTGTTCCCTTGCAGCGATGACTAAGAGAAAAGTGCTTCTGATGGTTTCTAAAACCTAAACCACAGCATCCATCTCTCCTTATGCTTTGTCTGCACTTGTTGGGAGGGGAGGCTGGACCCCCAGGGGCAACACCTCTGCATTGCACACACCACTGAGCAAATCCACAGTGTGGGTTAGGGGGTGGTTAGCAACCACTGGTTGCTACCCAAGTAGCCTCTCTCCGTGCTCATGGGCTCCCTTCCCATCCCCCTCACTCTCCCTGGAGCAGCTCAGCCAAATATTTTCTCCAGCCTTGTGTAATATTTTCCCTGAGAGGAATTCTTGGAAATAAATTTTCTTTGTCTCATTACATTTTCATGCTTTCAAAGCTGGTTGCTCATTTGATTGAAGTCATCTAGTTTTGTTTCTGTGCCTCTTACCAAATTAAAAGCTCTTTGTAGGGAAGAAGTGCAACTTATTCTTTTTTTTTTTGGAACTCAGTTCCTCAGTTTCGTTCTTAGTTCAGTTCTTAATAAATGGAATTGAAAAGTTTGAAGTTTATAGTTTAAAGTTTCAAGTTTATAAATTTCTTTTTATAAAATGAAGTTTCCATAAGAATGAATATAAAAACTTTTATAAGAGAAACAAGTGCCTTGCTCTTTCTTATTTGGTTCATTCAGAAATCTTTCTTATGTTAAAAAAGAGAGTGCTTAGAATACTTTATATAAAAACAATTTTGAATTTAAGATATAATCTACTTTTTCAATGATCTTTGTATTTGGGTTTTGTAACATCTTTGCTTTTTACACATGGTTTTTAAAGTGAAGAATAATTGCATTTCAAGCAGGTTGAATTGCAAGGATGAGTGCAAGAGAATGCATTTTGCAAAACAATTCAAAAGGTAAATAAATTGGTCTCTGGGTTGGCCCCCAAGAGAAGGCTGGATGGCAGGATGGTTCATGCTGGATGGCCTAACATTCTTAATGAAACAGCAGTAAACAAGAGAGATAGGGGGAGCTTCGTGTTTCAAAGATGTGCAATGGGCAAACGCATCACATGTGAGTGACTTTGTTTTCTTCTTAGGAGCGGGAAAATGGTTGGATTATAGAGAAAAATCTTTTTACCCTTTTGAGTTAAGAAAAGAACAAAGAAACTTCTTTTAGTTCATATTTTCTTTCAGCATTCAGTCTCCCACTTATACAGCTTTGAGTTTTGGGTGAAAAGTAAATTTAAAAAGAAGTAATCCATAAATTAATGTGTTTGTTAGAAATTCAAACAATACAGAAGTAACGGCATAGAGTAAATAAAGTCCTTTGAACACACCTTCCTCCCTCCATCTCAATAGTGACTGCTGTGAAAGTTTCATGGGTGTTTTCTAGCCCCCTTTCTGTGTATTTTCATACATATGAATGTACCCAAACAAGCTCGTATTCCTTATTTTTTTTTAACATAAGTGGGAATGTTATATGTATTGTTTTGCAATTTGCTATTCTTTTTGAATGATAGATCTTTGTGATTTTTTTTCATGTCACTATAAATGCATCTACCGTATTCTGTGTGACCTTTGCCCAGTATCCTATGATAGACACCACAGTTGAACATGCTTTGGCAGCAACACCTGAGTGTGTCGGCGGAGGGGGCAGATATCCCTTGATCTCAGGGAAGGTGGGCTCTTTCTCCAGCCAGTCATGGTTCTGTTGGCAGGAATTTACTTCCCATCCCCATTAATAGCTGGGGTGACCATGTGACACAGCTCTGGCTTATGATACATAAGGGGTAGCTGGCAGAGAAGGTTCTGGTAAATATCTTTATTCCTTGATAAAAAACCAAAAGTGTCACAAGGAGGTTTTTCTCCACCCTGACTACTCTCTTCACATCCCCAGCTTTCTGCCTTTGAATACAATTGTGCTTTCTGGAACTTGAAACCTTCTTGAGACCACAGAGCCACAGGAATAAGGATCGAAAGTCGATACACAAAGTTTTATATCAGTCAGTTCTGCTGTCTAACAAAAGCCTTACCGTCTCGGTGGATGACAACAATATTTATTTTTCTTGCTCACAGGTACGTGAGCTGTCTTTGGCTCTGCTGGGCTCAGCTGAGATTGGTTGGGCTCAGCTCCAAGCTGTGTTAGGTTCAAGTCTGTTCTATGTATTTTCTCATTCTTCTGTGCGGTTCTCTAGGATGGCTCTTATCAGGATAGATCACAGGAATGCAGGAGAATGAATAGAAATGTAAATATCTCTTAGGACCTTGGCTTATAACTAGCACACACAGTTACTTCTGCCTACATTCAATTGGCTAATGCATGTTGAAAGGCCAAGTCCAACATCAGCCCATTCTAGCGCACTGCTAGGTTCTACCGCAGAGGAAGAGAGGGATGAGCTGAGAACAACCATCCAAGGAACACACACAGATGGCAGAGCAGAGGAATGAAAAGGCCCTGGGTCCTTGATGACCATGTAAAGCAGCTGAACCAACACCGGCACTGCTTTTATCTAGATTTTTGTTATGTGATCAAAGTGAGCCCCTATTTATTTACTACTGCAGTTGAAAATACTTCAAAATGATAAAATGCAGTTGTGTTCTAATTTAGCTATTTCTTTATTGACAGGCATTGAGATTGCTTCCAATTTTCCATTCTTACAGATAAGGCTACAATGAACATTTTATATACAACTTGGCCAAATGTATTGCATTTCGATCAGGTAGATTGCTAGATACGGAATTGTTGGGTGGAAAGATATTTTACATTTAAAATTTTGACAGATAACATCAAATCTCCCTCCACAAGACTTTGTCAGTTCATTCTCCATTCCCTTACTATCCTGATATTATCACATTGAAAAAATGGTTTCAATCTGATGGATGAAATATAGTTCTGTTTCATTTGCATTATTATGGTTAGTGAAGTTGAATGTCTCCTCGTGTATTTATTGGCCATTTGTATTTCTTAATGTGTGATCTGCACGTTCATATCCTTTGCTCATTTTCTATTGTGTTTCCTTTTCTCTTAGTAATTGCTGGGAGATCATTTTTCTGTATACTTTTAATCTTTTGTTCTACATGTGTGATAAATACTTTTTTGTCATTTGTCTTTTCTTTGTGAATTAAATATTACAGAAATACAAGAGAGTTTATATGGAATATGTTTAAGCTCTAAAGAATGACAGCACAATAGATTCCTGGAAATTCAGGACCCAGTGAAAGAACCTGTATTTTCTCATTACCTTTGAAGTCCCTGTGTGTCCTCTTCTCTCCACCTGAAGGATAACCACAATCCTGAATCTAGAATTTATTATTTCCTTGTTTTTCTTTATAGTTTTACTACATACATTTGCATCCACAAATAATATATTATTCAGTTTACATGTTTTTGGCCTTTGTGTAAATGGAATAATATTATAAGTATTCTTTGGTGACTTCTTTCATTCAACATGTTTCTAAGATTCACTCAACTTTGTTGCATGTGGCTATATTCACGGTGGCAAAGAATTCCATTCTGTAAAATAGTGTAATTTACTTATTCTTTTACCTGTTGATGGGCATTTGAGTTGGTTGTGGTTCTCCCCCGCCGGGCAAACAGTAGTGCTCTGGATGTTCTGCCACATGTTACTCGTTTCTCATGAGCAGGAGTTTCTCTAGTTTGTCTAGGAATGGAGTTGATGTATACCTTCAGCCTCACTAGATAACACCAACGTGATTATCACCAATTTACAATCCTACCAGCAGATGTAACTGTTTCTGTTATTCCACATCCTTGCCAACACTTGATAATGTGATTTTTTTCCCTAAAGATTTTATTTATTTATTAGAGAGAGAGAGAGTGTGCGAGCATGAGTGGGGTGGAGAGACAGGGTCGGGGGGGATAGTGCAGAGGGAGAGGGACAAGCAGACTCCCTGCTGAGCCAGCAGCTAGAGGTGGGGCTCAGTCCCAGGACCCTGAGATGGTGACCTGAGCTGAAGGCAGATGCTTAACTGACTGAGCCACTCAGGTGCCCCGATAATGTGATTTTTAAACTTTTGCAAACCTGGCATGAGTGGTCATAGCTTATTATGTTTTAATGTACATTTTCCTAATTACTAAGGAAAGTTGTATCTACTTAGTGAACAGTCATACTTTTTTAGTTCATGGAATCCCTGTTCACATCTTTGGCCATTTTTCTATTAGGTTATTTTTCTTATTCTTTGCAATACTTCTTTTTAATGGTCTGGATATGAGCATTTTGTTACTGTCATTTTCCTACTCTGTGCCTTGCACTTCCACTACAAAATGGAGGGTATCCATTCTGCCCTCCATATAGATTTCTTTCTTTTCAATAGTGTTTTCTGGTGAATAGAAGTTCTTAATTTTAATGTAGTTAAATTTATTTATCTTTTACTTTATGCTTAGATATGTGAGGCTCACATGTGCATGTGCACGTGTGTCTGTGTGTGTGTGTATGCTTTGCTGAAGAAATCTGTCCCTACCCTCAGTCTTCTAGATTGTCACCTAAACTTTTTATGGCTTTGCCTTTTAACATGTAAGTTTTTAATCTGTATAGAATTGAATTATGTGTGTGCAGTAAGATTCCTCACCCCCTTTTTAATATGGATGATTTATGGATATGGATAAGATATGGATAATTGTCCAGCATAACCCATTGGAAGCACAGCTTTCTTCCACTGCTCTGTAATGGCAGTTCGGTCTTAAATCACGTCCCAAATATATGGGCTATTTCTGGGCTCTCCTGTTCTAGGGGTGTATTTGTCTATTTCAATGCAAATGTCATAATATATTAGTTAATATAACTTGATATATGTCTTATAAAACAACTTCTCCCACCTAGTTCTTCCTCTTTAGGCACATGTTAACCTTTATCACCTTCTTTCTCTCCCATATATATTTTAGAATTAGCTTGTCAAGACTCGTAAGACTTTGTGTGGGTTTTTTTTCTTTTAATTGAAATTGACTTGAATCTATACATTAAGTTGGGAAGAACTGATGTCTTTATAACAATGATTCTTGTTATATATTAATATGAAGTGTGTCTTTATTTATAGTTAATGTCTAATAATAAAATTTATATTTTTTTTCTTATAAGATCTTTTCCTGTATTTATTCTTAGGTTCTTTACATTTTTAAAAATGCCATAAGTGGTATCATTTAAAAAAGTACACTTTTTAACTCTTGGCTGTTGGTTTAGAAGGGCAGTTGATTTTACATTCAGGTCCCAAGTTAAGATTTATTATTAATTGAAAAAACCTACAAGGATATATTTGGAGAGGTTTCTACATCAATATATCATAGGTTAAAAAAGTTTTGTTTCTTCCTTTCCAGTACCTATTCATATTATTTCTTTTTCTTGCCTTACTTACTTCACTGACTTAAGTCTCCTGTCCTATCTCACTTTATTCTTTTTGTTTTTTTTTAAACATTTGTTTTGTATTTCCATCTCCTTGTCTATCTTTTCCACATTCTGGCTCATTTCTTCAGCATTATAGTCCATTGCATGAATTCTCTTTTCAGTGGGTCTAATCATATAGTAAATTAGTTCATTGCATTTGAAATTCAATTATTATATCTTTTCATTTCTAAGGGTTTTATTTAAAAATTTTTCAAAGTCTTTTTCCTTAGTCATGTGTTCAATCACCCTTTTATTTCTTAAACAAAGCAAACACTTGGATGTTTATCCCAATATTTGAAGCTTATAGGTTAGCTTATATGGTCTGTCATTTCTATTGGTTCTCATTCATGGTGCCTTACATCCTTCTGTGGTTTGGGATTTTCAACTATAAGTTCACATTTCTTAGTACTCTCTTCCTGGGGGTTTTTGAGGTCCGTGCTGAAGGTGGGCTTTTTCAGAGAGGATTTGCATTTGTTTCTCCTAGGTGTCTGGGGCACTACCAACATGGGGACCATTTTATCCTAAAGTATCTATTTAAGTTTTCTCAGTCCACCAAGTTATCATATATTTGGGCTGCACACTTTTGAGATAATAAGCTTGTGTTAAGAATTCTCAAGGAAGATTTTGTCCCCCTCCCTCTAGGGATAACTTTGAAGAATTTTATTGCTGCTTCCTTGGGCTGGGGCTGTCTGACTTCTAGTGCAGCCTGACACTATTAGCCTTTTGTGGTTCCAGCTTTAAGGAGGGAGGGGTCTCCTGCTACACATCTCACTTGAGATGGTCCCATATGACTTGAAGGCCAGAAAATGAAGTTCAGGGACTCTCAGGTCTGGCAAATGCCCTTGGAGTAAAAGTCAGTTTTGGGGTTCTGCTTCCCTGTGCTTTTTCTTTTTCTTGATTTTTGGCTTTGAGGATTCTTTATTTTCTTGAGCCTGTAAGTGCATCTTTAATATTCTACCCAGAATTACTAATTACTGTGGGGAAAACATTTTTGGCAGAAGCGGGGTTAATTACCCTTATTTTGGTCAGCCTTAGTAGACAAGAATTTCTTCCTTCTGGGCTTGATTTATTTTCCTTGACAACCTGAAAAATCTTGGCATAACATCTATACTCCCTCTGAGAAGGTACATATGATCTTCTCTGAATTATTAACTTTTTTTCAATGACTTTTAAATGTCTTGTTTTATTTTATTTTACAATATGCCTCAGTGGAACTGACCTTACTTGGGGCTATTGCAGAATGTGGATATGGCCTCTCTTTGGACCATTTTTAATATCTAAATATATTATCTTAAATGAAAAATTTCCAGTGAAGCTTATTCATGAATAGAAATCAGTGTTTAGAAATGATAGTATATGAAACAAATCTGGGGGAAATTTCATGCGTATTTCTGTGATGGAAAAGAGCACCCTTGCTCATACTATAGATTACTCCTTTATACTTATCATCTTCCTTAGGATCAATACAGTAGTCTGGGTAGAAAGAGGTAATTCCCCCTTCATTTCCATCTTTGACATAACTCATCTGGAACTTGTCTGCCATCATGGTTGGACTGGACAGAGCCTGAGAAGAAGACATTTTGAGGCAATTTCAAATGTCTTAAAATATCTTAGGGATAATAAAATTAGTGGAAGGACAGAGCTCAACTCTCAGGCCCGGTGATGAGAAATGTTGCTGACATATGGTTCCCTTCGTTTAAATTTGTTGAGTGGAGATACAGGGAGTTTGGATCTCAGTAGATATTTTGGAAACTTTCTGTTTTCTAGATTTAAAAGCCAAATTACATAAATTTTACACAACCACATATATTGGGGAAAATTTCTGCCTCTAGTATGTTTAAGGATAGTATAAATGGTGGGTTAGATACAGGGCAATTTGCTTAATAGCATCATTATCTATATAAGTCACTGATCTTTCTTCTATAAAGTTGCTGTAACTTTTGAATGATAATTATTGAGATTGCTTCAGGTTGTATATGTGAATGCATGTATTAGATATGTATGCGTGGGTATTACTTTGAGATGGTATCCATTTTGCCCTCCATATAGATTTCTTTTTTCTTTTCTATTATTTTAAAAAGTAGGCTCCATGCCCAGTGTGGAGTCCAACACAGAGTTTGAACTCATGACCCCAAGATCAAGACCTGAGCTGAGATCAAGAGTTGGACACTTAACCGACTGAGCCACCCAGGCACTCCTATTTTATTTCTTCCTTAATCTTATTTTTTAAAGATTTATTTATTCATTTATTTGACAGATAGAGATCACAAGTAGGCAGAGAGCAGGCAGAGAGAGGGGGAAGCAGGCTCCCTGCTGAGCAGACAGCCCGATGCGGGGCTTGATCCCAGGACCCCGGGATCATGACCTGAGCTGAAGGCAGAGGCTTTAACCCACTGAGCCACCCAGGTGCCCCCTTTCTTAATCTTTAAAAAAAAGATTTATTTATTTATTTTGGAAAGAGAGAAAGAGAGAGTGGGGCAGGGGAATGGGAGGTCCAGAGGGAGAGGGAACAGACTCTGTGCTGAGATGGGGACCAATGCAAGGCTTGGTCTCACACCCTGAGATCACAACCTGAGCTGAAACCAAGAGTTGGACACTTAACTGACTATACCACCGAGGTGCCCCTTTCTTAATCTTGATACAACCTGGAAGACAGATTGCCTGGAACCATTTTCCACCTACCTTCCTCTGGTTCATTCATTAAAAAAAATACGTGAGTGCCTCCCATAAGTCTGGAGTTGTGCTATGTGCTTATTAAAATTTATTTAGGTCAGTAAGTACTTATTGCACACTCTGTATTTGCTAGATACTACCTGGTGAATAATGCTCTTTAGACCCAAGAAAATCAATTTAGTTAGAAAAATTTACATTTTAGGACAATCATTTGGTAGTTTTGGCCTGACACAAAATGATATGGTTTCTTTGACTTGTTGCTTATGAAAACCACATTTTGTGTAATTAGGGATGTTCCTTAATCCAGCTGAACTAGGAAAATGGTACTTTTTTCATTCTTCTTTAAATTTTACCTCTTTCTGAAACAGGCTAGGGTCTAGTGTCTCTTTTCCATTTAGCATTTAACAAATAATTCATAAGTATGATTTCCAATATACATAAATGACTCATGCCAAAAACAAAAGAATTTTTTTTCATGTCCTTACATTGGGAATGTGGCAGATGGTGATATTTTCCATGATCCAATAAGAATTTGGACACAAAGGAACAAGGCCCAGGTACCAAGTAAACATTCCAGATTTATTGTAAATGTAGAAAAACTCCACCAATAAAAAATAACTGTGGGGAGAACTCTTTGAACAATAGAATGTGTATGTGTGAATTTTTAAAAAAAAGGATGCAGTTTTCCTTCCTTCCCTTCCCTTTCCTTTCCTTCTTCCTTTTTTTTTTTTTTGAAAGAGAGAGAGAGGGTATGAGTGAGGGGGGAGAGGGGCAAGAGAGAGGGAGAGAGAGAACCTTAAGCAGGCATCACACTCAGAAGGGAGGCTGATGTGGGGCTCGATCTCATGACCCTGAGATGATGACCCGAGCCAAAGTCAAGAGTCAATTGCTTAAACTGACTGAGCTACCTGGGTGCCCTGGAATGCAGTTTTCTTACTTTCAGAGATACTTGTAATGTAAATGAGGCAAGACAATTCTGTTGGCTAGAAATTCAAAGGAAATCTGATAGAAGATAGACCTATGATTAGTTCACCACTTATTTGTTTTTAAAAAAATGCTTCCAAATAGTAATAGTAATAATAATTAATAATAGTAATAATAAATGATGTCACTGGTGTTTATTGTGTGCCAGAAATTTTCTAAGTCTGTTGTTGACTCTAACCATCATGACAATCTGCAAAGGAATGTATCCTATTGTGATCTCCATTTCTAGGTGAGAAGATTGAAGCACAGAAAAAGTAAGTCATCTGTCCAGATAAGGACAGTGATGAGGCACAATTTGAACCCAGGAAAACTGGCTTGAGAGTCCATGGTCTTAAGCTTTACCACCCAGACTTTGCCTTTTAATTACAACACTGTGAACATTCACACTTTCCACCTTGCTTTTCACAATATTTTTAGTTTATTAATTCACTAGGCACATCTTTTTTTTTTTAATAGATTAACACCACCTGAGACACTGCCCAATATATTAAAAGTTAAGAACAGTGGAGTCCGAATTTACAAATGGTCAGATAGGATTATGTTTATTGATGGTGGCTTACATTCTGAAATAGTTATATGTATATATATATCCAAAAGTACTACGAGAGAGAGAGAGAGAGAGAGAGAGAGAGAGCCTCATATACACATAAAACTCCACAGTGAGAAATTGGATAATTCACAGTGATGTCTAATCCTCCTAGGGAATGGATTATTGTCTCCTAGTCTTTGAATGTTCATACTGATATGTAGAGTTGTGTCTCCTCATTAACCCCTTCCATTAGATGGTGGTCTACAATTATGCTTTTGTTGTGCTTCTGTCCTCCCTTGGGAAGAGAAGGATGATGGATCCAGCATCAAGCCGGACCTCACTATATAAGTAAGCAGCCTGACTGCTGTGCACATCAGAATCACTTTCATGATCCATAGTGGGAACACAATGGAAATCACAGTTTAGAAATCCAATTTATCTTGCTGTGAGTAGAATTGCTTCTGATACAGATGACAATTAGTTTTGTTCCCTAACACTGTTATAGAAATGTGACCTGGAAAGACCACTTGCAACCTATGAAAGCACTTGTCTACCATGAGTTCATACCAGGGAGGCAAAAATGTTAATTTCACTAATGTGAAAACACATAAAAAGTCTTGCTGCAAAGAGCAGCGGCAAGGTGAGGGTCACCTGCTGAGGTAAAGAAGTGAAGGCTTCCCTGAAACTTTTAGTGGCTGCTCCATTCTATTAAAGCTGCAAAATTCTGCTGATTCCTGTTTCTCAAAACCACAGGGGTTGTGGCTCACTCACATTATAGATTAAGTGGGGAGTGATGCCAGCCTTTAATGTTACCTTCAATTGTGCCAGAGCCTGTGGCTGAGGCTCATGTCTGGCCTTGGCTCCCCTCTTTGGTTCTAGCATCCTTTTCCTCTTTTTCCTCCAACATCACTTGTCAAGTCAGCTCAGTACTTCTCTGTTATATAGAAAAACCTTGAGAAGCCTGTTTGCATTCCCTGTGAGAATAAGAGGGCCCCTGCTAATAGAGTACTCCAGAAATTAAAAACACTGAAATTGGGTAACTTCTCTTTTCACTCATCTGTAGGCAAGCACACATCAAAAGAAAAACCTACAGTTTTAACAAGAGCAGACTTAGACACCTTGCAGCTCAGCTGTACACATGTTTATCAAGCACATATGAGGGGCAAGGCGCTGCCCAGAGAGAGCACGGTACAGTGGAAAGGGCGGGAGATCGGGAGTGGGGAATCCGGGATCCACTGTTTTCCTGCTGTGTGGGCTGGGAAAATACTGCTACTTCTGAATTTCAGTTTTCTTATTGGTAGATGGGAGATTATAACTCTCCTGAACGGTTATTTTGAGAATTAGACCTTATGTATGTGCACATCCTGTGTGCTAAGTGCTGGCTATTACTATTAGACCAGGTGAGATAAATAAGGGGGAGACTTGGTTCCAACCTTAAGGAGCTTGTGCCAGGAGAGAGAAAATACCTGCATAAATACCTATGCTTCAAGTGGAAGGAACAAAGACCATAAAGAACCTTCAAAATGCCTTGACAAAAGTGCTATGGAGAGAGCCTGTGGGTTGGGACATTAGCAACAATCTCCTAATTGGTCTCTCCGAACCCCCACCCCACATCTTGCTCCGTCCAGTCTACCCTTCATACAACTGCCAATGCGTTCCTTTTAAATTGCAAATATGATCATGCTTAAGATCATCCAATGGTTTCTCATTACCTTTGGGATAAAGTGCTCCCTGGATGAACTCCTATTTAATTCTCTACCTTCATCTCTTTCCCTCCACCTTTCTCATTCAAACATATACTTTATGTGCTAGCCCTACTAAGCCCTTTTTAGTTCTGTATCAGTCAGGGTTCTCCAGAGAAACAGAACAGAACAGAAAATATAATATATTACTATATATAATAATAAAGTCTTCTTCTTATAAGGAATTGGCTCACATGATCATGGAGGCTGAGAAGATCTACAGGGAACAAGCTGGAGATCCGGGAGTGCCAGTGGTGTATTTTCAGTCTGAATCCAAAGGCCCGAGAATGAGGATAGCTGATAGTTTAAGTTCCAGTCTGAGGGCAGAAGGGCAAGGTCCCAGCTCTGTCAGACAGACCCTTGGTCTCCTGACCCCTGGCTTAGCCCCTCAGGTCTCAGCGTACAAGTGTCTCCTTCCAGAGTGGGTTAGGTCTCTGTTGTAGGGTACCCCCCAGGTCCCCATTGTTGGATGTTTCTTTGTGAGCTGCAATTTCCTCTTTTCTTGTCTGTCACATAGAGTGCCACTTCAGAGAGAGCCAAGAAATTTTTATTGCTTCCACAGTATCTCCTGTGTCTAGTACAGGATCCAGCACATTGAGGTCACCCAATAGTTATTTTTAAATGAATGAATGAATACATTTAGTGAGGGAGGTGGCAGTAGGCATGGGTTTTGGAGGAAGGAAGGTCTCAGAAGAAATAGAATACCCCATTTGGGAAAAACAGCAACAGAGAATACCAAAATATTCACCGTGAAATGGAGACTTCCGACGTTTGCAGAGAGATTCTGAAAACCAATGTTCAATTCCCATAGTAAAAATAATTATAGTTATCATGGGTAGTCTCCAGGAGGGAAAGCACTTTGTTTTTCATCATATTTGTAGGACCTTTATCTTTCAGCTTTTTATTATTAAAAAATTCCAACACATACAGGTTGAAAACTAGTATAATGAAGCTCCATACACTTACCTTAAACAACTATTAACGTATTATTGTATTTGCTTCTTTTTTCTGGCTGAAGACTTTTAAAGAAAATCCTGGGCAATCTGATAATTTTTGCCCCTAAATATTTCAATATACTTATATATCCTCCAAAATAAGGACATTTTCTTCATAATCACTATGCCACTACAATGATCAACAAAATTAACAATATTTCCTTAATATCATTTAATACCCAGTTCATATTTGATTTTACCATAAGTCTTTTATTGTTTTAACAATTGGCTTGACTCAGAGTACAAATAAAGTACACACATTTTATTGTTATGTCTTGGGTTCTTTTCAAGTATCCTTAACTTCTAAGTATTCTTACTCCCTTTTTTTACTCATGATATTGACTTGTTGACAGACCATTTAGTTGTTACAGTGAATACCCCTCATTCTGATTTGTCTCATTGCTTCTGAATGATGGCATTTAACCTGTTCTTCTCCTTGTGTTTCCCCAAAACTGGAAGTTAGAGTTAAAGTCTTGATTAAGTTCAGGTTCAACATTTCTTTCTTTTCTTTTTTTTTTTTTAAAGGTTTTATTTATTTATTTGACAGAGAGAGAGACAGAGAGAGAGAGAGAGAGAGACTACAAGTAGGCAGAGAAGCAGGTGAGGGTGGGGGGAAGAGGTTCCCTGCTAAGCAGAGAGCCTGATACAGGGCTTGATCCTAGGACCCTGAGATCATGACCTGAGCAGAAGGCAGAGGCTTAACCCACTGAGACCCCCAGGCCCCTCAGGTTCAACATTTCCAACAAAAATACTTCCAAGGTGCAGCTGGGTACTTGGTATTACATCATATCAGGAGGCATATGCTATGCTGTCTTGCAGTTTTAGAGACTCTCAGAGTGGTCATCTGATCCTTTTGTCACAAAGTTGCATTTCCCCTTTATGTCCCTTAATAATCAGTGGGCTGTTACTTTGGTAACTTGTGAACATCCAGTTATCATTAGCCTTTCATGTAATTGTTTTAGCAACTTTTGATGGTTGCCTGAGTGATGATTCCATGAGGGGTTGCAAAATGGTGATTTTTTAATGCTGTAATTCCTGATACATTTTTAAAGTTAGAATTCCTCCAAAAGAAGAGCTTTCTTTCTTCAGGTAAGATTATTTGGTATTTTTGATATTCTGAAAAGAAGTCCTTGTTTTTTAAAGAAAGGCAAGACAAATTCTAAATTCATTCTCTTCAAATTTTTTTTTTTGTCTTTTAGAACAGTTTCATCATGGATTTTTATCTGTTCAGTGTATTTCAACTAATTGCCATCATTATTCTCTTTGTTGCTCAAAATGTCCCATCTCTGGCCAGTGGAGGCCCTGGAAGGGGGTTTCTGTGACCTTTTGACAAATCCCTTTAAACTTTGATGGCTTCCTTGCTTTCTAGAGCAGCAAAATGCTCCAAGCTTATCTTGCATATTTCTTGCCCCAGTCCTGGAATCAGCTTTTTTCTCCAAGGAGTCCTGGTTCTTTTAAGTGTCTTGCAGTGTTTGAGTCTCAAATCTGGTCAGTAGGGATGCTCATTACTGGGCTGTTACTGCTTTCAAGACTTTTTGGTAGGCAATGGCTAGGAAATGTGTGCTAAAAAACCCACATAAGTTCATTCTGAAATTTCCAAATCAAATTTAAATTTTTAAGGTCTTTACTTAAACAAAAATTACACATTTGCCTCTTTTCTCTTATAGTGAACATCTTGATTCCAACAGCATACTTAAAAAAAAATTTTTTTTTAAAAGATTTTATTTATTTATTTGACAGACAGAGATCACAAGTAAGCAGAGAGGTAGGCAGAGAGAGAGAGAGAGAGAGAGAGAGAGAGAGA
>ML094111.1:5638-15638 GCA_003697995.1 Taxidea taxus jeffersonii
GTTGAAGAGGTTGCTGCCTGTGTTCTCCTCAAGGATTTTGATGGATTTCTTTCTCACATTGAGGTCCTTCATCCATTTTGAGCCTACTTTTGTGTGTGGTGTAAGGAAATGGTCCAGTTTCATTCTTCTGCATGTATCTGTCCAATTTTCCCAACACCATTTGTTGAAGAGGCTGTCTTTTTTCCATTGGACATTCTTCCTTGCTTTGTCGAAGATCAGTTGACCATAGAGTTGAGGATCTATTTCTGGGCTCTCTATTCTGTTCCATTGATCTATGTGTCTATTTTTGTGCCAGTACCATACTGTCTTGATGATGACAGCTTTGTAATAGAGCTTGAAGTCTGGTATTGTGATGCCACCAGCTTTGGCTTTCTTTTTCAGTATTCCTTTGGCTATTCGAGGTCTTTTCTGGTTCTATATAAATATTAGGATTATTTGTTCCACTTCTTTGAAAAAATTGGATGGGATTTTGATAGGCATTGCATTAAATGTGTAGATAGCTTTAGGTAGCATAGACATTTTCACAATATTTGTTCTTCCAATCCATGAGCATGGAACATTTTTCCATTTCTTTGTGTCTTCCTCAATTTCTTTCATGAGTACTTTATAGTTTTCTGAGTATAGATTCTTTGCCCCCTTGGTTAGGTTTATTCCTAGGTATCTTATGTTTTTGGGTGAAGTTATAAATGGAATTGACTCCTTAATTTCTCTTTCTTCTATCTTGCTGTTGGTATATAGAAATGCAACTAATGGTCTTATGGTATCACTTATGATTTCTCCCCTCATGTTCCAGTGGTTGTTTGTCTCTTTTACTCAGCTTCTTTATTCTCTGTCATTTGGTCTTCTATATCACTAATTATTTCTTCTGCTTCATTTATCCTAGCAGTAAGAGCCTCCATTTTTTATTGCACCTCATTAGTAGCTTTTATTATCTCAACTTGGTTAGATTTTAGTTTTTTTCATTTTTCCAGAAAGGGCTTTTATTTTCCAGACAGGGTTTCTCTAATATCTTCCATACCTTATTTGAGCTTGGCTAGAAGCTTGGGAATCATCATTTTGAACTCTAGATCTGACATATTAACAATGTCTGTATTGATTAGGTCCCTAGCTTTTGGTACTGCCTCTTGTTCTTTTTTTTGTGGTGATTTTTTCAGCCTTGTCATTTTGTCCAGATAAGAATATATGAAGGAGCAATTAAAATACTAAAAGGGTGGCAAAGACCCCAGTAAGGTGTGCTTTAATCAAATCAGAGGAGACCCCACATCATGCAGGGGAGTGAGGGGGTAAAAAGAAGTTCAGGAAAATTTTTTTTAAAAGAAAACAAATAAAGAAAATATATAAAAAAGAAAAAAATATATATATTATACTGTTGACTAGAACAGGGTCACCCATTTAATTTTGGGAGTATTTTGGTGTCTTAGAAGAAACTACCTCCCAAAACTTTAAAGGCTGAAAAGGATATATAAGGGTAAACACAATGAAGGGATGGAATATGAACATAAAGATAAACAAAAATTTATTATTTTTTTAAATTTCTAAAAAAGGAGTTGATAAGGTATGTTGGTTGGGAGAATAAAGAAAAAGAAAGTGGAGAATTTGCTCAGGTTGGAGACTAGACCAAGCCTGGTGCTAGATTTAGGTGTATTTTGATCTATTAGAAGAAGTTGTACACCAAATTTTTTAGAAGAAAAAACCCTATGTGTATACAAAAAATAAAGTTAGATACAATGAAGGATAAAATATGAGTATAATAATGAAGGTTCAAAAAGATTTTTTTAAATGAACAGTATTAAGATAATCCAGCTAAAAAGTGTTAAAAGTGGAAAGGGTTAAAGTTAAAAAAATTAGCAGAAAAAAATTAAAAAATAATTAATTAACTTTGCAAGACTAAAGATTCATCAGGTGAAAGCCATGAATTCCATGCTTTGCTTTCTCCTCCTCTGGAATTCCGCTGTTCTCCTTGGTAAGTGAACCTGGTCTTGGCTGGATTTCTTGTTAATTTTCTGGGGGAGGGGCCTGTTGTAGTGATTCTCAAGTGTCTTTGCCCCAGGCGGACTTGCATCACCCTTATCAGGGGCCAGGCTAAGTAATCCACTTGGGTTCGCTTTCAGGAGCTTTTGTTCCCTGAAGCTTTCCGTAGAGTTCCGGAGGAAGAGAATGAAAATGGTGGCCTCCCAATCTCTGGCCCAGAGGAGCCGAGAGCTCGGGGCCCCACTCCTCAGTGCACCCTGAGAGAACAGCGCTCAATCACTCCTGTCTCCCTGGCCTCCGACTGTGCTCTGAGCTCATCCAGCCTGTGACCAAGCGTCTCTGTCTCTGGCACACAGCTCCACCTGGAGTCTCTGAACCCCACAAATCCCTGAGCTCTTCTGGAGGGGTCTCCCCAGATCTTGTGGGGACTCCACTCACAGAGCAGTGACCTGTGTCATGGATTATGGTTCAGGGTAAAACCAAATTGAGAGCTCACTCCTCGGCTCTGTCTCTGTAGCCGGCTTCCCTGCTTTAATACCTGCAAGCTCTGCGACACTCAAACACCCCTGATCCTTCTGTGACCCTGTGGGACCTGGGGCCACTTTGTCCCCATGTGGGCTTCACTCCAGTTTAGCCTCTGGAGCGATGTTCCTCAGTGGAGCAGACTTTAAAAAGTCCTGATTTTGTGCTCTGTTGCTCTACCCCTTGCCGGGAGCCAGCCCCTCCCCCCACGGTCTATCTTCCTGTTGCTTTGGATTCCCTTCTCCACAGGTCCTACCTTTCAGGAAGTGGTCAATTTTCTGTTTCTAGAATTGTTTCTCTTCTTCTCTTTGATCTCCTGTTGGATTTGTAGGTGTTCAGAATGGCTTGATAAGCTATCTAGCTGATCCCCTGCTGCCTGATGTCATCTCAGCCTGCTACTTCTCCGCCATCTTGACTCCTCTCCCCCCTCCATTCTTCATTTTCAAAATTGTTTGAGCTATTCTAATTCTTTTGGTTTTCTAGGCAAGTTTTAGGATAATCTTGTTGATATCTATAAAAAATGTTGCTGGAAATTTGATAATAGTTGTGTTAAATCTATATATCAACTTAGAAAGAATTGACATATTTGTTGTATTGAGACTTCCCACCCATGAACATGGTGTGTCTTTTTATTTGTTTAGGTCTTTTTGGTTCTTTTTATTAATGTTGTGTAGTTTTCAGCATACAAATCCTGCATATACATTGTTAGGTGTATACCTATATATTTTACTTCTTAAATAAATTATGCATAAACCCTTTTCATTGGCTCTTTCCTAATATACATTTCTTTTACTGCCTTTTTGTATTGGTTTATAATTCCTAGTGCTATGTTGAATAAGTGATGAGACCAGATAGGCTTACCTTGTTACCAGTCTTTGGGGCAAAGCATTCAATCTTCCACCAGTAAATGTAATGCTAGCTTAGGATGTTTAAAAAATATATTTTATTTATTTATCTGACACAGACAGGGAGCACAAGCAGGGGGAGCAGCAGAGGAAGAGAGAGAAGTGGGCTCCCTGCTGAGCAGAGAGCCTGATGCGGGGCTTGATCCCAGGACCCTGAGATCATGACCTGAGCCAAAAGCAGCCACTTAACTGACTGAGACACCCAGGTGCCCTTGTAGGATTTTTTTTAAAATAAGTACTCTTTATCAAGTTGAAGAAGTTGTCCCCTATTTCTATTTTTCTGAGGGTTTTTATTATGAATGAATGTTGAACTTGTCAAAATCTTTTTCTGTACTGATTAGTATGATCATGTGATTTATCTTCTTTCACTTGTTAATGTGACAGATTACACTGATTGATTTTTGAATATTGAATGAACTTGGTATTGCTGGAATAATTCCCACTTGGTGATGGTGATAATTCTTTTTACATATTGCTAAATTCTGCTTGTTTTATTTAAGGATTTCTGTATGTATATTCAAAGACATTGGTTTGTAGTTTTCTGTTTTGCACTGTCTTTATCTGGTTGTGATATGTTTTGGTATATTTATCTACTCATATTTTCTCACCTATGCAAAGTCCATGGTAAGCTCTGGTAACATTAGCCTCATAGAATGCCCTCAAAAATCCCCTTTCAATCTATTTTCTGAAAGAGACTATGTGGAACTGACATTAAGTCTTCTTTAAATATTTGGTAGAATTATCCAGTTAAACTACTGGGCCTGAAGAGTTCTCTTTAGAGAGTTGTGGGTTTTTTTGTTTGTTTGTTTGTTTATTTTTTTAAGATTCTATTTATTTATTTGACAGAGAGAGAGATCACAAGTAGGCAGAGAAGCCGGCAGAGTGGGGGAAGCAGGCTCCCTGCTAAGCAGAGAGCCTGATGCAGGGCTCGATCTCAGGTCCCTGAGATCATGACCTGAGCCAAAGGCAGAGGCTTTATCCACTGAGCTACCCAGATGCCCCTTTTTAGAGAGTTTTATCACCTTTCTTAATAGTAATGGGGTATTCAAATTACCTATTTCATTTTGGGTAAGTTGTGCTAATTTGTGTCTTTGGAGGAAGTGTTTTTGGGGGGATTATACATTGTTAAATTTATGTGTATAGAGATGTTCCTACTGTTTTCTTATTAACCTTTGACATAGTCAGTGTCTATAGTGGTATATCTTCTTTCATTCCTAATGTTGGTAATTCATGTCTCTCTTTCTCTCATTTACATTGTTAGAAATTTTCCAATTTACTGATGTTTTCAAAGAAAACATCTTCATTTCATTGCTTTTTTTCTATTGCTTTTCTGTTTTTAATTTTAACAATTTCTACTTTTGATTTATTATTTCCTTTGAATTTATTTTACTTTTTTCTTTTCTGGATTCTTTAGGTAGGGGCTTAGATTATTGATTTAAAACTTTTCCTCTTACCTAATGTATTCATTTTTAGTGCTATAAAATTTCCTCTCAACACTGCTTTAGCTGTGTCTCATATCTGTTTATTTTTTTCTGTCAGTTTTCTTTATTATTCTATCTTCAGATCATTGCTTCTTTCCTCTCTCTTCTCCATTCTGCCAAATAAGCTCATCTACTGAGCTTTTTATCTTGGTTCTTTAATTTTTTTATTCCTAAAAAACTATTTGTTAGATTAATAGAAATTAGTTAACTAAATAAAATATTAACTTTAATAAAATAAAGGTATCTATAAATATTACTAAATTATTTAAGCAATATTATTAATTAAAAATAATGAACAGAAAGAAATAATATTTTATTTGGAGATAAGTAAGTTTATTTTTTATTTCTAAAATTCTACATTTCTAAAATGTCCATTTGGTTCCTCGACAGTGTTTTCCAGGTTTGTTTGTTTTGTTCAGGGAGCTAGCACCAGTTCTTGTTCTTGCTTATAGAAAAAGGAAACTAAATCTAGTTTATTAATAGAATAGTATTCCAGGGGCACCTGGGTGGCTCAGTGGGTTAAAGCCACTGCCTTTGGCTCAGTTCATGATCCCAGGGTCCTGAGATAGAGCCCCGCATCGGGCTCTCTGCTCTGCGGACAGCCTGCTTCCTCCTCTCTCTCTCTGCCTCTCTGCCTACTTGTGATCTCTGTCTATCAAATAAATAAATAAAATCTTAAAAAAAAAAGAATAGTATTCCATAACACTGCCTCATTTCCATTAGCATCCCTGGAGGGCTTTGAAAAAAATAAGATTATATTTATAGGTACAGTTGACACCATACGCATCAACAGAAGACCCTTCTGGTAGCTCTCCTCTAGTGTTCATCCTGAAGCAGTAACACAGAATTATTTGCCCAGGAGGATATATCTTCTGAGAATGCAAAGTATGAAGATACAAGGTTAGTGATGCCATAGTAACAAACATAAAAATATGAATGGATAAACATACCAAAAGTTTCTCACCTATGCAAAGTCCTCTGTAAGCCCAGATTAGCTATCTTCTACATGGCTATGGCCAACAGTTTAGGCACCTTTCATGTGCATCTCCATCCAGTTACATGCCTCCTTAGTCAATGTGGTAGAAGAGTAGGACATGGAGTCTCTCAAATGCTTCCATTACAATTGACTTATAACAACTCATATGTGACTGGTCAAAGCTAGTCATATGACCATGTCCAAATTCAAGTCAGAGAGAAGTGTATGTGCATATCTATGCATGTGAAAGGTCTGTGTGTGTGTGTGTGTGTGTGTGTGTGTGTGTGAGAGAGAGAGAGAGAGAGTGAGAGAGAATTCTAATATGCATCTTGTTAGGCAATTGTATACATATTACAGTGCATATTACTTTTAACTTATATACCATATTTTGTGAGGTGTTTATTATCTTCAATTTTACATGAGTGAAGGTTCAAAGAGTTTGAATAAACTGTGAAGCCAGAATTTGAACTCACTTAAGGCTTTCTGACTTCAACATTCATGCATTCTTTTTAACATGTACAGTGAAAAGGAGCTGATATGTTAAATCCAGTATCTCTATTGATTCTGATTTGTTTGAACATTTGGCATAGTTTAGGGTGATGAAAAAATAATAAAAATAAATCACACTGAATAGAGCCAATAGAATCTAATAGAAGAGTTCAGTTGAACAAATTTTTATTTGGCCCCTTTACGCACCAGGCACCAGGGAAGTTCATAGTCTAAAAGAGATGTAAACTAATAGATACCACTTGGTATATGATACCATAGAAATTTGCACAGAGTGCCATAGAAACATTTCAGAATTGACTTAATAACAATTGATGGAGGAAGAGTCAGACAGGCTTCTTGGAAAAGATGATGTCTATGCTAAGTCTTTTAGACCTCAGTTATCTTTGCTACTTCGGGGTTAATGTCTTTGATTGTATCCTGCTCTATTATTCCTTCTCCCTGTAACCAGTTTTTTCCCTGAACAAGCCACTTCACTCACTGAAGGCTTTGGCATCTAGCTGAGAATGATCTTTTTCACTGTAGCTTATGTCATCGCTCCAGGTAACTTCTGTGTCTGTGCGGAGAAACCATTAAACACCTTGGCCACTCTTGATCTCAACTCCATTTACTTCTACTTAAACTCCACTCCAATGATTTGCTTTCTTTGTTGTCATTAAGTGTTCAGAAAGGTCGACAGTCAACCTATAGATTCAAGTGTGTAGAATTTACCATCTAGTTCTGCTACTGATTAGCTAGGCCATTCAGATCATGTCCTCTTCTACCTTTTCTTAACTCCCAATTTATTATTCTAAACAGGCACCTGTGGAGCAGAAGTTCAGCAAGGGTTTATGAGGAAGCCTGAAGCTTGAGGGTGTGGCACCTGTAGATGCATACTTTAATCTAGAGACAGTAGCCAGAAAGATGAGGGAGTTGATGAGATTTAATCTGTGAACTATAGGGACTATGGCAGAATTTCAATTCTACTTATTTACACTAATGTCTTCTGAGTTGTTTGCCTAGTCAAACCTTAAATGGTTTTTGCTCTGGCTAGGTAAAATGGCAATGAAATGTGAAATACATTATCAAAGAATGAGGAATAATAGATAGGCAGTGCAAATTGTATGAAAGGAAAACATTTGCTAAAAAATGTTCATTTGTTTTTGTTTTTGTTTTTTTTACCTTTATTTTTTTAATTTTAATTTTTATTTAAACATATAATGTAACTCCACCACCCTCTCCCAAGCCCCCTCCCCCCCATCCCCCTCAGTTTGTTTTATGACATTAAGAGTCTCTTTTGGTTTTTCTCCTTCCTGATGCCATCTTGTTTCATTTATTCTTTTCCTACCCCCTTAAACCCCACCCCCGTTCATTTGTTTTTTGAATTTAAAGCACACATCCCCAGAGAAGAATGGGGTGAAGTTTCCAAAACTGTCTAGCTACTAAATAAACCTAAAATTGAGCTGAAAGCATATTCTATTTTTAATACAACATATGTCATTAAACAAAACTGAAGAATAATAAATTAAATCTAGAAAAAAATTTCTACATTGAAAATTGATGCTTTGGAAAAAGTTCATTAATAAACAGAGAATGAAGACAGAAATGGGAAATTTTCTGGGGAATTTTTCTGCAGGGACCTTCTGCACATATCCAAGGGGGTAAAGGATGAATCATCAGATTCTTTGCCATTTCCATTTTGAATCAAAACCCATGATTTTCCAAAATGTTAACTGTCATTTTTTGGGGGGCAGATGGATAACAGGTCATGCTTATTTTTATCTTCTAGTAATCAGAAAAAGCACAAGTGATTTCTAAAAGAAATTGGATTATGCTGAGTGAAATAAGTCAGGCAGAGAAAGTCAATGATCATATGGTTTCACTTACTTGTGGAACATAAGGAATAACATGGAGGACATTAGGAAAAAGAAAGGAAAAGTGAAAGGGGGTAATTGGAGGAGGAAATGAACCATGAGAGACTGTGGACTCCAAGAAACAAACTGAGGGTTTTAGAGGGAAGGGGGCTGGGGGGTTAGGTGTGCCTGGTTGTGGGTATTAAGGAGGGCATGTATTGCATGGAGCACTGGTTATTATACATAAATAATGAGTCTTGGAATACTGAATCAAAAATTAATGATGTATTGTATGGTGACAAAAATTAATGATGTATTGTATGGTGACTAACATAACACAACAAAATTTTTTAAAAATAAAGAAATTTTCTTTTTTCTTGCTAACAAATTAACTACCACCACTTTAAAACATCTTGGTCTTGACTTGGGTGGTTTTAGACAAACACAAAGGAGGAAGAGAAAAAGAGTGCTATCAGAGCTCAGAAGTTTGGGGCAAAAGAACTAGATGTGAATGTGACAAAAAATGCCTAAGGACTATAAGAGGTGAGAGAGAAGGTAGGGATTTGGGAGGCAATTGTTTATATGTAGCTTCTCTGTAGAAGGAGAAAATAGGTGAATGGAAAGGTGACTACTAGATAATCTTTGATTTCAGCTCCTACATGAGGATGGTAGATGTGTTAGGGAGGGACTAAATCAATAGGCTCTTTCTATTTATAGGACATTTATGAATTTTGCTCACATCATAGTCTTCTTATCCTATAACTTGTAATTTTATTGTTTGAACCTTAATTTCCTGAACCAAAGCTGCTATTGTCTTGAATTCCTGAACTTTCCATTTATTTCTAAGTGTATTTCCTACATAATGTTCAATTATTTGCCAGGAAGGTAGAGATACATTATTTTGCTGTGATACGTGTTTAGCACCCTTTTGGGAAAGGAGAGCTCCTGCACAGCTATTTCACTGTAAGGCTCTAATATATGGTGATAATGATGCTTCATTCCTTTAGAAACTGTACCAGGGGCCAATAACTGAGAGCTCAGTGAGAAACTGCAGAGGCTTGCCTCTTTAGGAGGTTCTGTGGATGGCTTCGGATGAGGAAATTTTTAATAAACATTTTATTTTCATTACAGGGTAATTTAATTTTCTGGATATCTAAGAACAACAGCATACCAGCTCCTTTAATTCTCATCAATTTATAATTTCCTGCTAATTGCATTTTTTCTTTTTCTCCCAATCTCTGTAAGATATTAAAGTGGGTTTAACTCTGTGGAATCTAAGTCCTAAGTGCTAAGTGGAAGATCAAGATGAAGTGACATTAGCAGTTAGGATTTTATGGTAATAGAGAGAGACTGGTGAGTTGTTTCATGTGCAATAGGATGTGAGGTGCAGGAGGACAGGGTACAACATTCCTGGAAGAGCAAATGACTGAGCAGTGGATCCCAGGAGAGGGAAGCTGTTATGCATGATGAAGAGGGTAACTAATTTCCTTATATAAGAAGGGAGATTCTGTTGGTGTGTGGGAACACAGGTGAGGGATGTTGTTGAATCAGGAGTTGGTCAGGGGGCAGATGTAACAGAGCTTCTGCCACCATGAGATTTGTGAATTTGATGGAGGGCTAATAAGGAATCCAGATCAGTTTTAAGCTTGTGATGCTGCCATGTACTTGAGGTTACCTAGACAACAGTGGAGGAAGGATATCTGATGTCTCAGTCTTGGACTTAAACCAACCACTATAGGTGAAAGATCCAGGGTCCCAGGGAGAAAATAGGAGTGTGTGTGTGTGTGTGTGTGTGTGTGTGTGTGT
>ML094113.1:1950-13148 GCA_003697995.1 Taxidea taxus jeffersonii
GGAGGCAACAAGCATTTAACCCCAAAATCAGGGTCCCCCATTAGAAGGAAGAACCTGGGCTGCTAGGACATGTTGTTGGGGGAGGTACTATTTCTTAAGTGACTAAAACCTCGATAATCCCAAACAGAAAATGTCTCACCCAGAAAGCTACCGAATCCGTAACACTATTCTCTGGCCGGACTTTCCACGTTTGGAAGCGCCTGGGTCACCTTGACGCCGCGCTCTGCAGAATTAGGAAGTAGAATCCTTTCTAACCCTGTAAAAGTCATAACAGCATTAACACATCAAATTCTCGTTGTCCACCCCAAGTCCATACTCCGGAAACGTGTTTCCAGAAAATGTTCATTTTGACATGGTGATCATCGGCCTGGCAAACGGGGCCTTCTTGCCAAACCGGGACCCAGGATAGTATTCATTTCTGCAGCGAGAGACAGCGGGAAGGTTTACCGGGATGCAAATTCAGGATCGGAAGCACCTGCCAAGGGCCGACAGCCAGAGGGAGCCGTATTCGCTGACAGGTATCCAGCAGGTGCCCGGGGGCTGGGCACAAGGGCTGGGCAGGTGTACCATGACCTGCCCCTGTGTGCAGCCTCCTCACGTCCTGCCCATTTGCCACTCGCCCCAAGGAGCTGGGCTCCCTGGCTGGACACCTGTGACACCTTCCCTCCCATCGTTCTCTTCCCTCCCATTGTTCTCGCTGCCCATCTCTTCTCTCCCATTTGAGAGTGACTTCTCAGGACAGAAGAAAACGGGTCTTCAAGAGAGGATGATGTTGTCTGGGGTCTTAGGGGCCGTTTTGTTCATTCTCCTGGGTTTGCATGGGGGTTTTTTTGGTCTGATTATGAAGACAAGATCCTAATTAGACAGACAAGCTGGGAATGCCCCTCCTCACCGACCTCCCTTCTCACGGATGGTCTCTTCACACCTGCAGCAGTTAATTTACAAGATGCAGACCCATCCTCCGACAAAGGAAGCTCGGCTCGTTCTTTTTTATTTTTTTTTTTTCTTGAGGAGAAACATCAACACAAGTTGACAAATTGTGGCGTATTGTAAATGTTGACATTTTCTAAATAAATACTGTCAACACATGCAAAAATATTGTGATATAATGGTACTAGTCACAACATAATTATGGCATTTATAGAAATGTTAATTTACAGCAACTGCAGATTTGCATCAGGGTAATGAGATGTGGCTTAAAGGCGGCTACTGATCATGGACGGGTCCTCTCCCATCCTTCGGTGGGCCTCCCTGTCGTGGCTCAGCCTTCCTTTCAGACAATGCTGCGGGTCTTCCACCGAGGCCCTTGGAAGGAAGGACGAGGCAAGACGGTCTCACTGGCACCCGCCCTCACCCCATCCCCTGCAAAGCCCACCTGACTCCATCTGTCTTCTGTCATGACCAGCCTGGTTTTAGGGTCACAGAAGATGGCGCTAAGTAAGTCTGATACTTACTTGGGTAAAAGTCATCTTCTAAGAAATTCTAATTTCCTCATGCATCAAATGGAAGAAATGATAGTACCTGGTCTACTGGATTGTTGGAGAGAATTTTTTTAAAGATATTTTTATTTATTTATTTGACCGAGAGAGGGAACATAAGCAGGGGGAATGGTAGAGGGAGAAGCAGGCTCCCTGCTGAGCAGGGAGCCCGATGTGGGGCTGGATCCCAGGACCCTGGGATCCTGAGACCCAGGATCTGACTTCAGGACCTGAGCTGAAGGCAGGTGCTTAAGGACTGAGCCGCCCAGGCGCCCCTGTTGGAGAGAATTTATAGGATTCCAGATAGAAAGTAATTAGTTGTTCTGTTGTCTCTTGAGTGTACTTCTCGGTTGGGAATCGATGTCATTATCAATTAGTATATTAATTTTCAAACAGTAAGAGTTGTTCTTAGAGATCAGCATCAGTCTGCACTTTGGCTGGAATTCCCAAGGATGAAGGGCCTGTTTTGTTCTAAGCGTTGGTCCTACCACAGCACTATCCATGGAGAGACGGGCTGTGGGGAGCACTGGGGACTCGGCCCTTGGCAATCTCGGTGAGTAGAGCCCAGGACTCTTGATCTCAGGGTCAGGAGTTTAAGCCCCACGTTGGGTGTGGAGATTACTTAAGAATAAAATCTTAAAAAAAAAAAATAGTAACCTGGCAAAACCCGAAAATATTCTTAGACTTCTCTCATCAAAATACACACAAGAATTTAAGTACACTCTCACCTCACACTAACCTCACACAGTGGCTTTGGCTTACTGTAGAACTGGAAAATGATAATTTTGTCATTTTCACCTAGTCTAGCTTCCCTAGTCTCCTCCTCTGTCTCTCATGCACAGGTCTTGCCACAGAGTAATTAGAGCATGTCGTCTGGGATGGAAACCAGAAGTCGGTAATTTTCAAAGGACCCTAGGGATCTCAAGGCAGTCCAGGAGCCAAGGCCAGTGGCTCATCAGCCCCGCAAGGTGATTCTAATGAAGCTGAAGCCTGAGCCCTTGGCCTCCAGCCTCCTCCCCTTCCGTTCTCATCAGGGCACGGGAGATGCATGAAATGTGAGGAGGGCTTGGGGCCAGTCGAACCCAAATTCTGAGGACCCAACATGTGTTAATGCTCAAGACGTCAGGTGATTCAAGCCGACCACCGGTTTCCTTTTGGCAGCCTGCACGCCATGTCCAAGGAGCAGACGATTTAAAGGGTTTTAACCCCAATATCTGTGACTCACAGATGTTGAAAAATTTGATGATGAAAATTTTTTTACATTTAGTTGTAAGCTAGGTAAAATGGTCTCTTAACAGTACTACCAAAGGCACTGATGAGGCCTGTAAATTAAAAACTCAAAAAAAATTTATGTATTTATTTGAGAGAGAGAGAGAGAGAGAGAGCAGGAGCAGGAGCAGAGGGAGGAGCAGAGGGAGAAGCAGACTCCCCATTAAGCAGAGAGCCCGATGCAGGGCCCGATACAGTCAACAGAGACTCATTCCCAGGGGCTACAGTAATGTCTCTCCACGTCTGCTGGATGTGGGTCTGAACTCCTGGGGCATGGACTTTCAGGACGGGGTGATGCAAAGATTCTGGAACAGGATGTATCTCTCATGAGATGGGAAATTAATTTGCTGGCAAGTAGAAGGCAAACTGGGGCGGGTAGAAATGAAGGTGAGACATTCGGGGAGGAGACCAGCACAATAGCCCAGCTCCAGAGAATGATTCTTGTGTCTAGACAGGAAAGGAGACAACAAATGCCAGGAGCTGAGTAAAAAGGGTAAGTTCAGGTGACACGGAGGGAGGAAGCCAGTGACGTCACAAATGACCTCAAGTGACACGGAGGGAGGAAGCCAGTGACATCACAAACGACCGTGACTCCATAGTGCTTCTGCTTGTTAACACTGACCGTGCACAGAGCAGCCGTGGTCTGACCCCAGCCTGAGGGCACCCACCGCAGGTGTACCAGATAGCCTGAGAAGCCCAAGATTGTTCCAGGACGTGGGCCCAGCCCTGAGAGTCCCCGGCACCTGGCATGGGTACTGGAAACAGAACAGAAAACCCTGAGAGATTAAAATCCTGTAGAACAAATGAATAGTTTCCTTTGTGATGGGAGAAAGTCCACGAACCTGTTTTTAAAGTGAGTCCACTGGAATTTCTTAGAACTGGAGATAAAAATGCCGACGCACCATGAAATGACCCCAGTATGGAGAAGGGAAAGGTGCACACCTTCCAGGCTTTACTCTTCATGACGACACCTGCTGAACAAAATCGTGTCTATGTTTCCGGCTCAGGCGTTCAGCTCGAACGTGCAGCCCTGGTCGGATTTATGGTCCCTGTTAGTCCCCCAATGCCCCCTGTGCCCAGGTTGTTTGTAGTAGGGAACCCTCCCGCTGGGAAGGCTGGAAGATGGCACTTTAAAGGCTTGATGTGGGCGTTCAGGCTTTGAGGAGGCTCGAATGTATCACTTTTTTATTAAACTAAAAGAAACATTTGGCCCTTGTGAACAACCGGCTCACTCATGTTGGTTTCGTCCATGAGGAGCGGTAATGAATTACACGCCAGTCATTTTCATGCTGTGAACTAAATCGGGGTGTAGGAATGTTTACGTATATACCAGAAATGCCAGCGTGGTCATCAGCAGCAAAAAGGGGTTAAAATTCCGTCGGTTTGTGCAAGATTGATGGTTGAGGAGTGGCCCATTATATACTTTCAAGTTGGGACGGGGTTAGGAAGAGCCTAAGTCTCTAAGGAATTTTGGAAGCAAGGTTTCCAGGATCTTGAGGGGGACTAGCTATGGTTGGGAAAAGTAATTTATTACCATCTAATAAAACCTGGGTCATGAGACCCTCCAGATGTATATTGGTGGGCCATATGCTTGGGGATGATCGCCAGCATGTATCTTGGGAGAGGTAGAGATAAAGGGAGTTTCCAAAGGAATTTTTATATGTTAAAATAGATTTAAAGGATCCTGGGGGTCGGGCTAGGATTGTCTTTTGCTCTTGGCAAGGTATTAACATCGAGGCAGCTGAGTCCCTAGAGGAAGGTCCTACTCTGCCTGTTTCAAGAACTCATCAGTGGGCTGTAGGTAGGAAGGAAATGTAATATTTTCTCCTCTGCCTTTGTTTCCCACATCAAACAGGACCGATCCTTTAGAACTGGTGGTGTAAAAGACATAAACAGTCTTTCATCCCATCCATCATGCTGCCTTATTTCTACAACAGTGCCAGAAAGGAGGCAGGACAAGGGTTCTGGCTGCCATTCCCAAGCGTGACAACTGAGGTCCAGCAAGTTAGGGCATGCGGCCAGCACCAGAGAGGACGACCTTGAGCCCTGAGTCCGAACACACCCCCTGCTTCTGCAGCTCGCCACCTGCCGGGTCATATCCCAGGCAAGATAGGTGCCCGTGCATACGTGTGTGACCATCAGCCTCTCTGAGACAGTCCCAAGAAAGAAAGCGTGAGGCAGGAAGGAAAATGCCCTCACCACCCAGAGACATCAATTCCTTTATTTCCCCTATCCATATTTTTTCATATCCCCTTATTCTCACTCCTCACAAAGCTACTTTGTGCTCCTTGCACCATCGGCTGGGTCCCTGTAGATGTGAAGGTACCAACCCATTCTTGTCTTTCCTTTACGTTGTCCTTGCTGTCACGTCCCCCATGGCCAGGGCCGCTGAGTGACAGGGAGCCCCCAGCGAAGCCTGAATGCCACACACATGATGCATTTTTAGAATAAGCATGTCCCACATTTTGCTGTGGATGTCCTTTGATCCAAAGGATCATTTATCTCAAACACAAATGTAACTGGGGGCTCGCACTTTAATCTGGTGAATCTGATTGCTCTCTCAGCAGCCCCCCCCTCCTCCTCCTCCTCCTCCTCTCTTTCTAGGAGGGGTATCTGCAGGGTCCGTGAACTTCCTCCCACCTAACTCCAGGTCCTTCTCCTTCTTTACAAGTCTCAATGGACAGAAAAGTGAGAGGCAAGGAGGTAAATATTTCAAGGAATTCCCGACCGCATCAGTTTTATTCCCCTTGGAGAGCAGAGTTAGGGGAATCAAACCATGAAGGACAAGTGTCCCAGCACCGGACATCAAATTGTATCCATCTCCTTCCATTAACGTCAGTTTTGAAAACCTGGGATTTACGAGTTGGGGAATATATTTCTCTAAAAAGCCCCAATATTCTACTCAATAATTCAATAAATAATAATTTAATATATATAGTACTAGATGATAATAATTCACTAAATAATCTTTCCAGACTCCAGAAGTGGAATTCTGATAGGAAAAGACAAAAGGCAGCCTCCTTTGGTGGACACGTTGGTCAGAGGCCTTTGGTAACAGATGGTCCCTCCACATTTTCAGAAGGACAAAGATTTGGGGCAGTGGAGTGGAGGGGGGGGTACCCAGGGGACACTTGAGGAAGCGTCAACATCTTAATAGTTCAAAAAAATCTCTAAAAAAAAATTAAAATGGCGTTTGTCAAGTAGAAAAGAAATTTAAAAATAAAAAGGTCTCTAAAGTGGCAAAATCACATTGAAGAAAAGAAACAATTCGAACTGGGCGCGAATGCGGTTAAGACAGCCTTCCTCCTCGCCGTGGAAACAAGACCGTTGTGTCCGGCGGCTGTGGTGGGGATGGCGCGGGTCAGAATCATCGTCATACTGACAACACGGAAGGTGAATTTCTTGTTCCACTGAAATGAACAGAATTATAAAATGCGCCTCCCCACTCCTCACTGTCAGTCAGCCTCAGCCGGCATCGGATTCTTCAGACGAATGCCCCGGGGGGTGGCGTGTGCATCTGCTGGTTCGCAGGGGAAGAGCCACCCGGCCTCCCTGATGTGGCTGTATCTAAGTGGAGGGGAACAGGTGCCAGTGAGACGAGCTGGCACCCAGGAATCTCAAGAGGAGTGAAGCCAGGAGAGACAAGAAATAGCCCTGGAGGAGAGATGGGGTCAGCTTTGTTGGGGAGGTTTGTCTCCTAGTCTGGCCGATGCAGCAAAACCCAGGGGAAGCGCCAGACCGGGTCAACACTGGCCACGGTCTGAAGAGTGTCTTCTAGAACGGAGCAGCGAACCACCATCAGGACCCCCTAAGCCAAGCGTGGCGTCAGCCGTAGTCTTCCCCTTCCCTGTTGCTCTACTCAGGTGGGTAACGTGAGCGCCGGCAAGGTAACGTCATCACCCGGTGAGCCCTAAGACATCCGCAGACAGCAGGACAGTGTGACCAAGAACCCAACCGCACATCAGGTTCACATGAGAAAACATCCCCGGGTCCCATCGTGATACGAAACGAATTGCCCAGGAAGGGAAGGGTTCATGTCAGTCCTCAAAGAAGTGTACCACAGTTTGGACACACAAGATGCTTCATGATACTCGACACGGTTTGGGAGGCAATGTTCTAAAACGGCAGAACTTTGACCAACACCATCAGGAAGGATTCAAATGGAAGGCAAAGGGGGAGGGTCTCCTCCCATGCCGGAAAACGCTCTAGAGAAGCTACTAGAAAAAGAGTCCTATGAACAGTATAAAGCTTTTCACGATTTATTTAAAGCCACACGTGGGGGCATGTGTCTCCCAGGAAGCAAAGTCTATCTGCCCAGGGGCCTTTTTGGCTCTGAAGTCTGAATGTCTGAAGTCAATGATGGTGTGGACGAAGTTGAAGGAAGCCTGCGGCGGGAGCTTCGCACCGGGATGGCCAAGGGTGGGATAGCCACGGAGGGACGACCCCCAGCGTGGTGTCAGGAAACGGGATTTCACATACCGTTGGCACTGCGGGAGGAGCACCCTGCCATCCTCTCTGCTCCGAAAGGGATGGACGGCTCCTTATAAAAGTCATGGCAATCAAGAAATTATTTTCAAAAGGTAGATTAACAGCGAGGCATCCCAACTAAAATCTCAACCCATTATTAAAAAGTGCGACAGAATGGAAAAACGTCCAAACCGGTAAGCGGAGAAGAAAGTAGTCCAACCAAGTGATGCAGGAAAGGAAGGAGAAAAAAGCATAGAGAAAGCAAGATCGGTGAACAGAATGTCTGTCTGTTGTCTTCTCATCAGGAGGTGGATCCGTAAGGAGGAAGCCCGATGCTAAAGAAGATGGTTGGCCAGCTGGGTGAAACAGAGCTCTTGGGTGGAAAAGTAGACACAGAAGGGAAAATGATCAAAAGTCATAGTCTGGCTATTCTTCACAGAAAATGAGAGGAATTTACTTCTCATCTACTAACTAAAAACTAGGTGAGCAAAGTCAGAGGAGGCGGGAGGGGGACCCCCGTGTATGTTACCAAGGAGTCCGTTCCTCCAGCCTGGCTCAAGACGATGGCCCCGTGGGCCCCCCCACCCCGCTTCCTTTGCCAGGAGTCTGTGCACTGCCCACCTTACACCTCTGCAGGCAGGGTCACACTGGAGAGAGAGGAGTCCAGTTGGGAGGTAGGGTGGGGTGGATCCCTGGACATCCCCCTATGCCCGGAGAGCCACTGTGATGAGAAGCACAGGTTTTTTGGTTGTTGTTTTTGTTTTTAGATTTTATTTATTTATTTGACAGACAGAGATCACAAGTAGGCAGAGAGGCAGGCAGAGAGAGAAGGAAGCAGGCTCCCCGCTGAGCAGAGAGCCCGATGCAGGGCTCGATCCCACGACCCTGGGATCCTGACCTGAGGCGAAGGCAGAGGCTTTAACCCAATGAGCCACCCAGGCGGCCCAGAAGCACAGGTTTGAGAGTCAGGCCGTTGTGTTTTCTACATGAAGTCGGCATTGCCACGGGGTAATCCCTGCCCTTGTTGCTCCCATCCCCCTCCCACATTCAGCCGAGCCCGTGGAACACTCAAATTCTTTGTGAGCGATGCTTCTGCACAAATCGAGGAAGGGGCTGGGCCAGTGAGTCATCCACATGCTTCCAGTGAAAGAGGCTGTTTTGGGAATGGACATGTCACTCCTGCAGCTCCACACGGCTAGTGGCCAACAGGAAATGGGTGATCTGCTGCATACATTTGTAGACGCTGAAGTTCACAGTGAGAAACACAAATTGTCCATGTTCCAGGAAACATCATCAGACTGGGGTGTTTAATGAGGACATTTACCTGTGCATCCTGAGGTCCATCTATTTGGTGCATAGGGTGCCCCAACTTCTTATTTCCCGGATGACATCATTCTAAAACCCTGAAACGGTGACCTGATGCATTTATGAAACACGGTCATCAGCCGGAGCCCTTGCCTAGATCTATCATCTGTTGTTACCCTATTAGCAATGCCATCCCACCCACTGTCCATAGATAATGTGGTGATGACCGGACATCACATTCCCCAGCTGCTTTGCAATGACGTGTGATGTCCATTCTGTGGACGGGAGCCATCCGCTCGATGCCAAGATCCTCCCTACCTCCCAGGCTGTAGGCAGTCCTTGCTGCCTCCATGAGGAAATAGCCTGTCTGACAATAGAACACAGAGGAAATTAAGAAATGAGGTTAAGAGGAACTGTGTTCTGATGAGTTCCTGGATCCAGCTGGACCTGCAGCCCCACTACACCCTGAATACTTGGCTACTTAAAATGTAACTTTTTTGTTTGTTTGAGCCAATTTAAATGGGATTTTCTGTCATTTGTACAAGAGGCCAAACTGATAAATCTCATAAACTTAGGACAGAGTATGGCTAATCTTGGTCTTCCTGCTTTGTAGAATGACATTAGAACATGAGGACACTGGAGGGAGGGCAGGAGGGGGAGAGCTTCCTGACCATTAGGAAGGGTATAACCTGGTGATCTCATAGTCTTCCCAAAAGAATTGTGGTGGTGTGTCCCTCATGGTATTACCCACAGAATAAAATGCTGTGTTCGGCTGTTCTGTCTGTCCTGTGCATGCTTTTTAACTAAATAACCACCTTTAAAAATGGTACTATTTTGAAAGAACGGAATTTAAGTGATTCTGGTTGGATGGTGAGTTACACAGACCAGTGGACTTTGAGAAACAAAGTTTCTGTTCTAAAGTGATACGCTAAACTGTTCTAAAGTGATACGCTAGAAAAACCATTCCTAAAACAAGTAATACTAAATTCGATGACATGTCTCCAGCCTCGTTTGGGACCCAGCTGGAGGATATCAATAACTCTCCCCGAATAAGCCTGGAAGACCAGGACGACGGCTCCAACCTCCCCCTGGAAGCTGGCCTTTACCAGGCTTTGGAGATCTAGAAAAGCCATGGGAGTGAAGCCTCCAGAGGTCATTTTTCCTGAGAAACAGGCAAGTACAGCATAGGCAGGAACATGCAAACCCAAACCAGACAAATAGCTGGATATAGAGTCTGAAACCTTCTGTACTGAAAAAAACCAGCGCTGAAATGTTACAGATTATTATGCCAACGATAAGATTCCTTCCTGGACCTGGAACATTGTTTCCTTCTGGCCACACAGCAAAAAGTACAGGAGAGGGCAAAGGACCCCATAAAGACAAAAGCTGGGTTTTGCCCTCTGCAGGTGTTCTTTGCTTTTGAAGAAGCTGATACTCAGACACCCAGATCTAGAAAGGAGGTTCATGAAGACTGTATTCCCCAGCGATGAATAACATGCAGCTTGTTATTGAAGATTGAAAACCTATCCAACTTCCAAGAACCTCTCTATAGATTGCTCTAGAAATATACTGAATTGACACTCATTCTAGGGGCACCTGGTCGGCTCCGTCGGTTAGGCATCTGTCTTCAGCTCAGGTCATAATCTCGGGGTCCTGGAATCAAGCCCCATGTCGGGCTCCCTGCTCAGCAGGGAGCCTGCTTGTCCCTCTCTGTCTGCCTCTCTGCCTGCTTGTGATCTCTCTCTCTCTCTCTGTCAAATAAATTTAAAAAATATTTTAAAAAAAGAAAGAAATACCAAAGACTCAGATTTAAAAAAATATATTTTTTTAATTTAGTTGTTTGTCAGAGAGAGAGCGCACACAAGCAAGGGGAGTGGCGGGCAAAGGGAGAAGCAGGCTCCCCTCCAAGCAAGGACCACATTGCAGGACTCAATCCCAGGATCAGGGGATCATGACCTGAACCTAAGGCAGGTGCTTAACAGACTGAATCACCCAGGCATCCCAAAGATTCAGATTTTTACGTGAAATTTTTGGATTGTCGATGTCAGCTCCTATCAGGATTCTGAATTTATTATGAGACCGGCTCGCCAAAGGGAACCCCTTGGGGGCCCAGCCTGTGTAGGGTCAGATTGTACTTCTGCCCTCAGACAATCTCTGGCACCATCCAGAAGAACTCTGTTGGTTTCTCTGGGTCCACCAGACAGGACCATGGTTCTGGAGACCTGAAGTCCTCAAGCCAGGAGTTGGCAGGGCTGCACTCCCTCTGAAACCTGTCAGGGAGGTTTCCTTACCCCTTTCTAGCTTCTAGAATTTCCCAGCAATTTGGGGTGGGCTCGGGTTTCTAGCTGCAAGACACTGGCCCCTGCCTTTGTCCCCACATGGCTTCTGCTCCCATGTTCCTGCCCTCGTGTGGTGGGCTTCTTATAAGGGAAAGAGTCACCTGCGAGCAGGGGCCCAACCTTCTTTCATGTGACCTCACCTTAACTGGTTACCTTCCAACCACCCTACCTCCAGATGAGGTGACTGTAATTAATGGTCCATTTGTGTCACCTTGGCTGGGCAAAAGGGGACCCTGGTAACAGGAGACATGATTTCTGGGACATCTGTGCAGGTGCCTAGGGAAGAGATGAGCATTTGAATCAATGTGCTAAGAAGAAACCCTTCCCCATGCTGGTGGGC
>ML094119.1:1388-13877 GCA_003697995.1 Taxidea taxus jeffersonii
CACACACACACACACACACACACACACACACACACACACACACACACCAGGAAAGCTTACACACACACACACGAAAACCAGGAAAGCTTACAATGTTTACACACACACACACACACACACACACGAAAACCAGGAAAGCTTACAATGTTTTAAACCTAAAACGAAACAAGGATCTTAAGTGCAGTCTGAATATTTTCACTTTTTCTAAAGCCACACTTCTCCTTTTCCGTGGGGTGGGTAGTACGACAGAGAAGGCTAAAGGTGAGTCGGGACAGGCTGGGATTGGATGGGGGCACAAGGATAGAAACTAGAAGGACCCCAAGTTTTATTCCAGAAACCGAGAAAAGCAAATCGTGACTTTTTTTCTGTCCTAAAGTCCTACAGCACTATGTCAGCCTGTGCTGCCATTAGCACTACTAGGGTTCAGAAGGAGGCTAACTGGGTCTCCGAACACAGCACTGGCAGGCGTCACGCTGGAGGTGAACACATGCAGTGACAAGCCGGAGTCCATGGCTGGCCAAAAGAGAACAGGAACTGGGTGATTAGAAACAGGGTCTAAAAATCAAGGACCACATTCTGACTGGCCCACAGAGGAACTTGTACTTCTAGTTCACCAGAGGAAACTGAAGAAATAGCACCCATGACAAGGTTTATCAACTATCAAACCTGGTAAGGTTTGGAGGAAGGGCTGGTGACACAGCTTTGAAATCAGACCTTTCATTCTGAAGAGTAATTAAACTCTACCATACAGTTATTTTAGGCTAACTGGCATCCAGATGTTTCAAAAGAACATTAGTAACAGGCACACATCTGCATGCTATACAACACAGGGCGTTTCTCTGCCTTTTGACTTAATGACCAAAGGGTCTCATCCTCAAGAGCCTCACGATCTATATACAGCACATTTTTCTAGGAGAAACAAAAAACAAAAGCAAAAATTAGCTGAAGTTGCTCTAGTGACGAAGAAACCACACCCGCTCCTTACTTTGAGAAAAGATTCAGTGAAAACCATAACTAAGTAGCTTCAGTTTTTTTCCTTTCGCTAGCTGACTCAAAACCAAAAACAGACAAAAAAGCTCCTAGCAACTGAGCCACCACTGTTTTTTTTATGATGAATCATTAAACATTAACTGAACAGATTCATGAACACTCAAATGGTTTTAAAAAATTACTTGAACTAAGATCTTTTAATAGGGCTTGATTTATTAAAAATTCAATTTCCAACTGCATTCTATCTCTTTCCAGAGATTCTGAAGAGTTCTACCACAAGCACAGAACTCACAGGAAAGCAAAAAGAGCTGAGAACACATAAAATGCATGCAGTAACCCTCCTGCCATTTACTCCTGAGAACACTTCTTTTCTCACTTAATACTAATACAATCTCTAACGTGCAAGAGAATGGCATACCGAGAGGAGGGCAAGCAGCAGTGAGAAACCACCACAAAAAATATGGGAGGTCTCAGATAAAAATTCATTCAGCACTGCAGAAAGCGTTTTGTTCAGGAGCAAAGGAAAGTCAGACCTTTAACTGCTTTGACAAGGTCCCTGTCTGTGTAAGAAGGCAGGGAAACCCCATTATCAAAATCTGAGTGTTTTGAAGAGACAAACTTTGTAAGTTCTGGGAAACATATTTTAGCTGATGCTGGAGAAATGAAAAATATTTAACTTCTTCTTTTCATTAACATTTAAAAGTTTCAACACATATGTATGTGTTCATCCAAACTTAAACACAGAAAAAAAAGAAATCTCCCCTATCACTATGTAAACCCTGTCTTTTCCTTATGGGTGGCCATTCTTAGCGATTTAAGAGAGAGAGAGAGAGTACACACATCATCCCAAATCATTTTCCTGCATTTAAATACATGCTGCCTATTGAATGTACAGCTTTGTCTTGTACTAAGTATTGAACTTACTGCCCAATAGATGGAGGAAAGATTATGGATTAAGATGGGGAAATCTTGTTCACTGGTTTCACAGATTGCTTATTCTGCTAATAGCAATAAACTTAGCTCCCCCTTCCCACCAAACAGGTCTTGGAAATGATGTTAGGGTAAAAGTGGTGGATATAAAATCAGACGACACTTAGGAAAACATAAAGGTAACTTGTTATAAAAAGGTTCAAAGGGTAAAGGACTGACATTACAGATATCCAGTTTCATATAAATAATGAAAAAGTCTAGGTGATATTTGAGATGGATAGTAAGAGCAGGAAGAGAATTAGAGGGAGAAAGGAGACAGGGACTAGATAAGCACCACAGGCAGAGTGACTGTACTTTGCCAGAGTAAGATCAAGAAAATACATATGCCTGTATTTCCAATTGTCCTAAGGATCATTTTATAAGCGATCTCCTTTAATTTAAAAATCCAGTCCTTTTTCCTAAGTGCACTTTCCCGGTAGCTGATACCACCCTTTTCCCTAACGGTGCCTCAGGCTAGAAATAGAGGCGTTATCTCATTCTAAGTTCCTCTGCTGCCTAGCCTTCTGGGCCCTCCCAGAGTTATCATTATCCACCCAACAAGCATAAAGGAAAAGCTGTTTCTGCTTGTACACTTCTGACACCAAATGTGTGCGTTTTCCACACCAACAGCCAGTTCTCCAAATCTCTGTGGGCACCAACTGATTGTTGTACACAATTTAACTCAATTCTGACACTGGCTACCTGGAGTTAGCACAGACTCCACAGATTAAGGGCTTAGTCCCACAAGACTGGCCTTCATCTTTATCGCAAGTATTGCATGCTCAGGGTACCCATGCTTTTGTCCAACTTGGTAACAAACTGGGGCTCCCATGACTCCCTCCTCAGGTTTGATAATTTCCTATCATGGTTCACAGAACTCAAGCAAACACTTTACATATGTTTACTGGTTTATTATAAGGGTCCTGAGTATAGGAGCTTCCGTCCCAGGGACGCCATCCTTCTGGCACATGGATAAGTACCAGAAAGCTCTCAGAATCTAGTTGTTTAGGGTTTTTATGGAGGCTTCCTCATGTAGGCATGATGGCTGTTAACTCAATGTCCAACTCCTCTCACATGCATGGAGAAGGATAAGGGATGGGGCTGAAAGCTCCAAGCTACTCATCATGGCTTCATCTTTCTGGTGGCCAGCTGCCATCCTGAAGCTAACCAGGAACCCACCAAGAGTTGCCTCATTAAAACAAAAGATGCTCCTATCACCCAGGAAATTCCAAGGGATTTAGGAGGTCTATGTCAGGAACTGGAGTCAAGACCAAATATTAGGACAAAAGAGGCTCTCAGCACCTCTTTTTCTCAGGAAATTACAAGGATTTTAGGAGCTCTGTGTCAGGAGCTAGGAACAGAAACCAAAAAAATATTTATCATGTCATGAACCCTCCTTTCCCCATGACCCCATCACACAGTCCTGCCTCTTACCTGGGCTTAATCAGTCACCCTCTCTATTTCTCTTTACCTAAAATCATCTTTCCCCCATCCAAATCCTATCCAGCCCTCCCTGCTTACAGACCAAGACGGTCATTCCCTGGTATTTTAATTCCTACTGTAGCAACGTACTGTTGAGTGTCATTTACTGACTAGTTTTGGGAAAGGAACATGTAGAAACAGAATATTGAGCTAAAAGCAAAAGGAGAATGCCACAGATACCCTAAGACATTTGGGATTCTGTTCTATTCTGAGGAAATCAATGAAAAGACATTGAGGGAAAAAAAAATCAGCTTTGTTTTGTTAAAGCTTTCTTATGGATAGTCCCCCCAGCAAAGAGCCAAGAGCGCAGTACCTGACAGAGCAGGGATTAAAATGCCTGTAATGAACAGGTTAACTCTCAAAAATCCCCAGGAGTTAAGGAATGCTCCTTAATTAAGCATAAGGGTTTAAAGCTCTTGCCTGCAGGGAAAACTAACACATAATGGAAAAATTGATTTATCTGGAATATAATCTATAGCTCATAATGAACACAGTCCTTATTCAGTTAACCCCCAATACGGGGACTTTCACCCTTGACTACTATTCCCTTGCGGTTTCTCTCATGGTAAAAGGGATTAAAACAACAAGGAGTCCATGTACATCCTAAGGCTCAAGTGTACAAAATGCTTTTTTTTAAAAGGCCCAGGTCCACATGTTTATAACGATGATATACGGCAAAAGCAGTCACACCACTGACAACCTTTGTAATTTTCATTTGGGTCATCTGTCACATTTTTCTCTACCCAAGAATAATCCAGAGAAACAGCAATTCATGACAAACCATAACTTCTGAGTTTTTAAGGAAGAGGCACTCAGAAGAAAGCCTTGTTAAAATGATTCCTTTGAAAACCTTTCAAGATCCATGTTCCAACACTCTGGTAGAGAAAGGAGCTGTCCTGACTGTCACATTAAACTGTTTAACACTATAGCTCTTCAAACCTTTCGGAGGAAAACTCTCATTAGGAAGTTCTTTCACGGCCTACTGGAATAAATGGGCCTGTAAAGATTTCAGATATGAGCGAGTTTGATATGCACAGCTGCTGGAATATGCAAGCATTTTCTAGCAAGGGAGGCCTTCTAATAGCTCTTAACACATTTCAAATGATCCAGTGTTCGGAGTCCTTGTATTGAGGGCATGGCATGGTTCTCAATCACTGTTTAGGATACAACTTGTCATTTTTTTTTTTCATGTGAATAGATCCCAAACAATAATCTTTAAGGAGGTGGGTGCTGGAGCCAGAGGATGGGAGCCTGAACCCCAACTCTGCTACTTAAACTGGGTGGGGGTGTAACCTTATTGCAGGAGTCTTTGCTTTTCAGCCCTAGAATACCTTTTTGAACGTCGGGGCAACAGTGTGTTCATGAGGTTGTTGTGAAGAATAAAAGCGATGATGCATGAGAAGCTCTTAGCAAAATGCCTGGTGTCCACAGAGAGCTCAACAAATGTGAGCTGTTAGGTCACCCCTTGCTTTGCCAGTTGACCTGTGTGGAGACAGATCTCTCAGGTGCTGCTGCCTTTGGGAAAGGAAATTAAGGTCTGGAGCAGCCTTCTCCCAGGATGCCACTCTACCCTTGGTGAAACCTGTCCTGCCTTTAGCCATAGTTTTTCATACACCAATGCTTCAGTCTTTTTGATAGTGAGTAATCTACATTAATTTCTGCCTCTGGACGGGGGAAAACATTGCCTCACTGGGATAGCTAGGGCAGTTTTAGGTAAGAACTGTGGATGGAAAACTGTTCAGTTATTTCATGGGAAAGAGCTGGACAGAGTTGGTTCATTTTTCATTTTATAACCGTTATCACTATTTGAGTATCTGAATGATATACAGCTATTTTAACAGGAGTTTCTTGGGTACAGCCATCATGGGCTATTTATGAATCAATGTTCTTCACTGTGGTGATGTAAGAGGTCTTTTTTTTTTTGTACTACGAATATCTAATATGCAAAATAAATGGGAAAAAAAGTCCCGCAACATCCTGGAAATCCTATGTCAGGCTATTGCCTAGTAATTCTGCAACAACCAAAAGCTAATTATTTTGGTCTTTATTGGTTCTTGGCAGAATTCTCAGCACCTTTAAACATCACTGGACAAAAACAATTTTCTTAAACAATCTGAATTATTATCAATAGCTCTATACCACTTAATTTCTTCCCTCTACAAACCAGAAAGTTCATGTTTGACTTCTACTTCTTCTACTTAAAATTTAAACACTGCCAGTTTTATTGAAGTGTAATATACTGGTACTTGTCCTCTGATTTTTGATGCCCCAATTCCTGCAATGTGTTCTCTGCGTAATGAGTGGGCAGTGTCTGTGTTCCTGCATACCGGCTTTCTACTGCCAGGGCCAGCCACCTACATGGATTCACCCCAAGTACGGGGAAGACTGAAGTGCCTTCTGATGCATCCCAATTGATGCATTTGTCTCCACCATATTCCTAGCTCTTCATTCTCTAGTATATTGGGGGTGGGGGGAGGAGGTGTCAAGGGCATTTGGCTTCCACGAAATTCAAAGGCCTCTATCATGGCAACCCAGTTCTGGATTTAATTAAAAAGGATTAAAAACAACAGCAGGAGCAGCAGCAGCAACAAAACCCTCAGGGATGAGGGCTAGGGCGAGAACACATTACCAATCACCTGTCTTTTATCGGAATTTTCAGACTGAATTAAATCCCAAGTTTATCTACAAAGGCGACATTTTATCTTGCGGGAACAGATGCAGACACACGCTCACCCTTCAAGAATATAAAGGACTGTGAGCATTTATTCAAAGCTACCCATGTTCTGACGGCTGTCAATCTGGCACAGCAGAAATAAGTCAGAAACTTTTTTTCCAGTGATGGCAGAGCATGTGTCATTTTTAAACAGTATCAATACTTTCTACACTCTTCCTCCAAAGCACCACCATTCACTATGCAGTCGTAACCCAGAGGACTGGCGAATGATACTACTGGACTCGGAATCTCAGTGCCTCCCATATGCTCCACCCCAGCATCCTGTCCCCCAGAGACTGGAACAAAGACCGTCTACCTCCCACTGCTTCTTTTTTGCATTTTGGCTCTTAAAGAACAAGTCGACGGGTTAATATAGTTTATACTTTTTTGGGGGGGGCACTGATATTTACAGTTTAACAAAAGATTTAGGGTCAGTGTACCAGACTATTCCATTTATAGTCCATCAACTTTATTTAAAATGATGATAATTTTAGAAAGTTCTATGATAGAAGGAAGCAGCAGAGTAACAGGGAATTTTGGCTTAACAGTTCTAATATGAAGATAAGAAGGTGGGGGAGAACATCCTAGGAGAGAAAGTTAAATTGCTCCTACATCAATGAGTATCTGTACTTCTCCCTCAAAATTGACTTTTATTTTAAAAATTTTTAAAAAGATTTGGGAAAGCACGCAAGAGCAGGGGGAGGGGTAGAGGGAGAGAGAAAATTCAAAGGAGATTCCCCTCTGAGTGCAAAGCCCCAGACTCTGAAAACAGGAGTCAGCTGCTGACTGAGCCACCCAGGTGCCCCCCCAAACTGACTTTTAAACAATAAACTTCTTTCTGAAAAGGTACTGCACTGGTCTCAGAATTGGTTGCAGAATCATGGGCCAATAAAATACAGAATTTATTCTGAGAAAGTTAACAGAAACAATCACTGATAATGCTTTCAAACATGTAAGAAACTATGAAAGTCTTCTCAAAGCAGAAATTCCCACAATATTCATCTTTGTAGAAAATATTAAGGCTGCTCTTGAAATTTCCCTTCAGAATCTACAGCATACTCCACTGCAAATGCTTAATAGATATAAAATCTGATGACTTCAGTTAAATATGCTTTGTGGGGAAAAGAGCAAAAAACCCAAAATTTATTATTAAATATTTACTTGGAATAAAGTACACATCAGTCACCCCCAGGTCTTCAAACCACCTGTTCCCCTTACACCGATTATAATTAGATTGTTACTTTGCTTCAACCTTGAAAATTTTATTTCAGAAAACTCAGGTAGAAGGTCACTCTTTTTTTTAGTATATGTGCTGCCGAAGCGAGCACAGAAGGTCACTCTTAAGGGAAGATTAGATGCAGAATACTGAGGGTTATGAAAAAGATGAAGAACAGCAGATAAGGCTGTGTGTGTGTGTGCACACACACGCAAGGGCTCGCGCGCACGCGCTAGAAAAGGCAGCTGAGGTGGTGAGAGAAGAGTGTGTTTAAAAGAGAAAAGATTAACTTAAGCCACAGGGATTATTCAAAGCATCCTTGAAAATTTCAATCACCTAATATATTTTGTAAGACCCAGTGCAACCATGAAGGTCAACAATTTTTTGTAAGTTAAAAAAAAAAAAGCTTTATATGTTTAATTGGAAACAAAAACTACTCAAAATAAGGTGCTCATAGAATATACATTCTCTGCAGTCAGATTAAAGTAATAAATGGGAAGAAAGATCCTGGAGTGTTAAAAAAGCAAAGCATGAATGTCCGTCCACATTACCCAAATTTTGCTGATCAACTATTTAGCACACCATGCATTAAGTAAAGCACACCAAAATATTTTTAAGGCCTTTCATAGCTATCTAATCTTGCCCAATCAATCCTATTATCTCCTTGAAGTCTTTGAAATTCCCTAAGATAATACATTTACCACTTTATAGAGGCCAATTTTCCTGTTATCTTGCAATGCCTACTTAACTAATTATTAGTTGCAATTCAGTTTCTCTATGTTTACAAGCTGGGAGTTAATAGCACTTTCATACATGCCTTCTGGTAAATGGGATAAATTGGAGAGAATTGTTTCTTACCCTTCAGTACAAGCAAATGTTACAATAACAGAGCCTCAATATGGCTGATGTGGTTTGTTGCTAGGTTCAATATTTTCCCATTAAAACTGCTGTGGCAACAAGAGGAGGAGGACTGACAAACCATGGTAAATTTTAGTTGCTTTAGTGAGTTTGTAGAGCTGTGATTTATAAAGATAGGAGAGAACTCAGCATATAAAGAACAGAGGAATATAAAGAACTTCAAGGAAACGAAATCAGACCCTGCAGAAAAACATCTATAATGGTTTACTCGCTTCATCTTTTAAGCGACTAGAAAATACTGCCAAGAGGACAGTAATATAAACTAGACGGCCATTTTAAAGAAACATAGCAACTTAGAATTTGCTAGCTTCTCTTCCTCCAACATCCTTGTTTGCTTTTCTTGGGAGTCTGAACTTGTATTCTTGGTTTAGAGAATAAGGGAGTGGTAGGAAGAAGGAAGGTGATGTAGGAGACTTTAACTTTTATGTAATTTGGAGGTGAAAAGGGAAATTAAAGGTCAAACTGGTTCAAATACTAGTTTGAGAAGAGGAACAAGTGCTAGGGAGTATTAAGCTCTAACGTCTGCCCTCGAAGAAGAGGGTGGTGTCAGTGCAAATTTAACAGGTAAATCATTAAACAGGTTTAGGCAACCTTTGTTCCCAGTTTGGAAATGCCAGCAGAGCTCCACTTTTTCCAGGAGAGATTTCTGAAAAATTATCCTTAGAAGTCAGCTAGTATACTGAACACTGTACCAGGCTCATGGGGACAAAACGGTCCAGCCCAACACCCTCTGTGCTTATTTGCCAAGCAACCTCCAGCAAGACTTCAACTCCCTGGGTCCTTTACTCAACATCTTTTCTTTCTTTTTTTAAATAGAAAAAAAGTGGTTGTGCCCTTTTTCTAGGTTATGCTTATGCACTTTTAGAAGATGTATTGTGCCATGTAGTGGGGAAAATTTTTTTTAATTTTATATTTGCTCGAAGGAAGCCAAATCTCAAAAATGTAAGTACAGGATAATTTGGGACTACCAAATTGTAACCGACTCAACTCCTTTCTTCAGAGCTTTATCTTTTCCCCAAGCTCAAATCTGGTGCTAGCCAGGACCAGTACACACCCCCAGAGCTATTTCATTCCATTGGCTGGCGGGCCGTCCTGCATTCTACACCCTTTAGATTTACTGTCAGGGCGCCCGGTGTTTGTTTGTCGGAGATGTTACGTCGTCGCTCTTGCATTACTTTTTTTTTTTTTTTTTGGTGTGTGCAAAATAGAAGTGCCAGGTCAGAAAAATGACGTGATTTAAAAGACCAATGTGTAATTAGTAAAATCATTTGGCTAGCAAAACTGTCTAGATTTCAAACGTAAAAGGCAATTCACTTTGTATGTTTCTGTATCATTTGTCATTGATGTAAAAATGAGTGGGAAAAAAAACCCGGAAATAATTATTTCAAAGTTCGTGATCGGGTGAGTCATAGAAGCTCACAAAAACTTGCAAAGGCACAATCAGATGGGCCAGGCATTCCCATTTCTAGAAATGCATTTCGTCAGGACCCACCCTGGGTGTCACCTACACTAGGACCGAAGGAAGTGCCGTGCAGCATCTATTCTGCGTGCAACATCCACATGCAGGGGCCAGGGATGATGGGTCACGGGGCAGAAGATAAGACCACTACGTGGCTCTTTCGGAAGGAAAAATCACCGTCCGCGCGAGCCTGACACATCCGCGGCCGCCGCCTGGGCGAGGGAGGTTGGGAGCCAGTGCCCACCCCGGCTGGGCAGGACCGCGGGGGAGGGCACGAGGGGCTCGGCCGGCGCTCACCTCCCTTGCAGGGCGTGCGGTGCTGGCTGTGCTGGGCCCGGTAGCCTTCGATGACCTCCCAGGAGCCGTCGTCGCGCCGGATGGGGAAGGACAGGCTCAGCACATGGTTGCAGGGCTTGATGATCCGCAGGATGCCGCGCACCCGGTTCCGCTTCTGCTCCTCGCTCTCCCGGGTCTTGAGGTCTTCCACCAGCTTGTCCTCCACGATGCTGGCGCCGCGGTCGAAGAAGCCCTCCACCATCTTGAAGAAGTTAGGGTCGTCCTCGCGGTCGGCCGCCGCCTCGCTGTAGTGTCGCCGGGTGGGCGGCGCGAGCCCCGGCTGCGGGGCGGCGGCGGCGGGCTGCCCGCGGGCCCGGCCCAGCAGCGCGGCCGAGTCGGCCGCCGCGGAGCCCAAGGCGCCGGGCCCCGTGCGGGACAGCAGCAGCGCTTCGCCCAGGTAGCGGTACATGGCGGCGGGGCGGAGGCCGCGGAGTAGAGGCGCTCGCGGAGGCCCGGAACGGAGGAAGGGAGGAAGGGCCCGGCGCCCGCTGCTCTTTTAAGGTGCAGCTTCCTGCCCCCTGGGCTGTCCCCTCCCCTCCGTCGCCCGCCGCCTAACGGGGAGGACGGACTTTGGGGGCCGCGGGCGCAAGTCGCTTGTGAATGGCAGGGCTTCGGGGAGGAGGGGGCGGTGCGCGCCGCCCAGGGAGCGGGGCCTCCGCCTCTGCCGCGGCCTCGCCGGGCCTCCCAGGCGGCGGCGCGTGCCTGCAGGGGCGCTCGGGGGCGCGCAGACGCGGGCGGGCCCAGTGCGCATGCTCGCGCCGGCCGGGGCGGGAGGGGCGAGGGCTCCGAGGGCTGGCCGGATCTACAGAGAGGCGGTGTCTCAGGTCTGTGCGCGCTCTCGACCTCCACCTGGGGAGGGGGCCAGGGTGGGGAGAGGGTCAGCTCGGGCAGGGGGTTTGCGGGGGGAGGAGCTTGTCCCCCCAGCCTTGGGGGCGCTGAGAGGCGGATCCCCGGGCTCCGCGGCAGTGAAGGTGGTGCGGTCTGGCGGCGGGCCGGGCCGCGTGAGTCACTGGTGTCCCTCATTTCCGCCCGCACGCCGTCGGGCGGGGTGGCGACCTAGCACCCCCCTGGCCCGTCCTCTGGTGTCCCTGTGGGGCCGAGCGAGGGGCGCCGAGACCGTGAAGCGGCGGTTGAAGGCGCGGCTGTGGGCTTCGCTCTGCCTTGGGGAGGTGGCTTGCAGGAACTGGAAAGCCTGGGAGCTGGGGAATCCCTTGTCCACTGGCCTTAATAAAAAAAATGAAGTGTTTGATTTTACCCCATGCAACCACTCATCAATGTCAAGATAATAGTTATCGTGAGTCATTGTAGTTTTCTAAGATTTACTGACCATGCTTCCCCTCTTTAGAAATATGCCCTAAAAACAAAGACACTCCAGAAATGCAAGAATAAGACTCCAGCATATTCTCCGTAATATAGGTATTAAGTGGCCCGGAGTAGGATTTGTAAACGTCTAAGCTTCATGAGGGTTAATTTTATACTTGCACGTACTTGAGAAATGCTAGTCATACGCTCCTATGGGTAGGTTAGGCACCTGTTTCATTCTAATGACTCAGTCCTTAAGAAAAGGTACCAAAGGCCTCATTCCCAGCTTTACTAGTCCCGGTGTACCTTGGTGGTTTTAAAATGGCACCTTTTTGACTTGCAAAACTACTTTACTTCCTGACATTCACTTTATTCATCTCTTAGAACATGGAAGAGAATGTTCTTAATTCTTACAATATACTGCGAAGTATGAAGTGGTAACGTAAATCAGTTAAATTACATTCATCTATCTCAGTGTACTCTCAAAGCAAAGAAGGTGCAGATTATATTTTATCTTATTTGCTAGATAAATGTATCATTATTTATATTTGTGTGTTGTTTTTCACTGAAAAATATTCTCTGAACTGAATCCTGAATTTGTCTTGTTGGTAAAAAAAAATTAAGGTACCAAATTTCCTTTTCACTTGATGGTATTATCATTTTACATTGCAAAAAATCCCCCATAAAACCGAACCCCAGATACTAAAATTTTAGAATAAAGTGAATTAGCATCCAGAAACATGTGGACATTTTTTCTCTTCAGATTAAATTCTTTGGTATGTTTTGAGGAAAGTGGTTTCAAAGCTTAGTTTTACTGCCCTGATTATCTCTTTTGTGATAACCATAGCCTTCAGAAAAATCAATGTTTAACTTTGCTTCTTCCCAAGTTTTATTCATCTAAATTCAAAAGTTGGAAAGCCTATGGAAGTAGTGAGGAAGTTATTTGTAACTGAGAGTCTCCTATCTATAAATGTCTTACAAAACGGCTCCATAAGAACCGAAAAAGTAGATGCTCTTATTTTTAAAAGCCTCATTATGTTTTAAAATTACATATAAGTTGTAAAAAAAAATTCAGATGGTACAGGTGATTCTTTTTTTTTTTTT
>ML094125.1:1879-22363 GCA_003697995.1 Taxidea taxus jeffersonii
GGAATTGTGATGCCACCAACTTTGGCATCACAATTCCAGACTTCAAGCTCTATTACAAAGCTGTCATCATCAAGACTGTATGGTACTGGCACAGAAACGGACACATAGATCAGTGGGACAGAATAGAGAGCCTAGAAATAGACCCTCAACTCTATGGTCAACTAATCTTTGACAAAGCAGGAAAGAATGTCCAATGGAAAAAAGACAGCCTCTTCAACAAATGGTGTTGGGAAAATTGGACAGCCACGTGTAGAAAAATGAAATTAGACCATTTCCTTACACCACACACGAAAATAGACTCAAAATGGATGAAGGACCTCAACGTGAGAAAGGAATCCATCAAAATCCTTGAGAAGAACACAGGCAGCAACCTCTTCAACCTCAGCTGCAGCAACTTTTTCCTAGAAACATCACCAAATGCAAGGGAAGCTAGGGCAAAAATGAACTATTGGGACTTCATCAAGATCAAAACCTTTTGCACAGCAAAGGAAACAGTCAACAAAACCAAAAGACAACTGGCAGAATGGGAGAAGATATTTGCAATGACAAATCAGATAAAGGGCTTGTATCCAAAATCTATAAAGAGCTCAGCAAACTCAACACCCAAAGAACAAATAATCCAATCAAGAAATGGGCAGAGGACATGAACAGACATTTCTGCAAAGAAGACATCCAGATGGCCAACAGACACATGAAAAAGTGCTCCACATCACTTGGGATCAGGGAAATGCAAATCAAAACCACAATGAGATACCACCTCCCACCAGTCAAAATGGCTAAAATTAACAAGTCAGGAAATGACAGATGCTGGCAAGGATGCGGAGAAAGGAGAACCCTCCTACACTGTTGGTGGGAATGCAAGCTGGTGCAACAACTCTGGAGAACAGCATGGATGTTCCTCAAAAAGTTTAAAATAGAGCTACCGTATGACCCAGCAATTGCACTACTGGGTATTTACCCTAAAGATACAAATGTCGTGATCAGAAGGGACACGTGCACCCGAATGTTTATAGCAGCAATGTCCACAATTGCCAAAGTATGGAAAGAACTAGATGTCCATCAGCAGATGAATGGATAAAGAAGAGTGGTATATATATACAATGGAATAATATGCAGCCATCAAAAGAAATGACATCTTGCCATTTGGGACAACATGGATGGAACTAGAGGGTATTATGCTTAGCAAAATAAGTCAATCGGAGAAAGACAGCTATCATATGATCTCCCTGCTATGAGGAAGTGGAGATGCAATGTGGTGGGTTTGGGGGGTAGGAAAAGAATAAATGAATCAAGATGGGATTGGGAGGGAGATAAACCATAAGAGACTCTTAATTTCAGAAAAAAACTGAGGGGGGCTGGGGGGAGTGGGGTTGGGAGAGGGTGGTGGGGTTATGGACATTGGGGAGAGTATGTGCTATGGTGAGTGCTGTGAAGTGTATAAACCTGACGATTCACAGACCTGTACCCCTGGGGCTAATAATACATTACATGTTTATTAAAAAAATTAAATTTTTTTTTAAAAAAGAGACAACTTGGAGATCAACTAACTAGCGTAACTAGCATACAAGGATGTCTAAAACGGGTCAGCAAGGAGGGAAATAAATAGGTATATGCGTTACAGTTGACTTTCATGGTCATGTGGTAGGAATGAACTGGGGGAGTCTGGCAGAGTCTGGGGTAGCGAAAAAAATCCTAACTCTCTTTTTATTTACTTTGGTGCCTGCAGTGTCTTATCATGCCCCCCAAAAAGGCAAGATACTTGTCCATACTAGACCTATTGCTAACTATATAGAATCTTGGCAAAATCAAGATGTCTCCCTTGTCTTCACTCTTCTAACAGGATAGCAACAACTAGCTTTCTTGAATCAACCATCCAGGAATGTTGTGGAGGCTAGTGAAAAATCCCTCTCTGTTGTTCTTTAGTAAGAAAGAGGTTATGTGAGGCCAAGGACAGGGTTAAGAATCATAAAGAAGATATGGTCCATATATACAATGGAATATTACTCAGTCATCAGAAAGGATGAATGCCCAATTCTTGCATCCACATTGATGGGACTGGAGGAGATTATGCTGAGTGAAATAAGTCAAGCAGAGAAAGTCAATTATATGGTTTCACTTACTTGTGGAGCATAAGGAATAACGTGGAGGACATTAGGAGAAGGAAAGGAAAAGTGAATTGGGGGAAATCGGAGGGGAAGATGAAGCATGAGAGACTGTGGACTCTGAGAAACAAACTGAGGGTTTTAGAGGGGAGGGGGTGGGGGAATGGGTGAGCTTGGTGGTGGGTATTAAGGAGGGCATGTATTGCATGGAGCACTGGCTGTGATGCATGAGCAATGCCTCTTGGAACATTGAAAAAATAAAAAATTTTAAAATTTTATTTATTCATTTGACAGATAGAGACCACAAGCAGGCAGAGAGGCAGACAGAGAGAGAGGAGGAAGCAGGCTCCCGGCCGAGCAGAGAGCCGGATGTGGGGCTCGATCCCAGGGCCCTGGGATCATGACCTGAGCCAGAGGCAGAGTCTTTATTAACCCACTGAGCCACCCAGGCGCCTCTAAAATTAAAAAAAAAAAAAAGAATCATACTGTAGGTTTAGTCTTCCTCCTAGTTGTTGCAGTAGTAACAACAGGAGAGGTGGTTTAATGTCCCAACAGAGCAGGGCCAGATGTTACCAGAAATTCAAAAGGCACAAGTTCACAATCAAATGGGTAAATCAGAAAGACTTCCAAAATCAAGAACTTTCTCTGTGGCAGGCAAAGTGCTTTACCTGTATTATCTCATTTCATTTTTTATTTTTATTTTTTTTATAAAGTTACATTTATTTATTTATTTATTTTTAAAGATTTTATTTATTTATTTGCTAGAGAGAGAGAGAGAGCGAGCACAGGCAGACAGAGTGGCAGGCAGAGGCACAGGGAGAAGCAGACTCCCTCCCAAGCAAGGGGCCCGATGCAGGACTCGATCCCAGGACGCTGGGATCATGACCTGAGCTGAAGGCAGCTGCCTAACCAACTGAGCCGCCCAGGCGTCCCTCATTGCATTTTTTAAATTGAAGTACAGTCGACATACAATGTTATATTGGTTTCACATGTACAACATGTTGATTTGACAATTCTATACACACACAATGCTCACCATGATAAGTGTAGTTACCAAAACTGAATTCTTAAAACAAGCTCAGGGAGTAGGGATTGTTACACCCATGTTCTGGATGGAAAAAACTGAGAACCACAGAACTTAAGTCATTCCCCCAGAGTCAAACAGTTAATAAGTGGTGCAGCAGGGATTCAAGGCAAATCTACCTGACTCCAAAGACATTAGCTCTTCAAGAAAGACCACAACAGACGTGAGGGTCCAAAGATACATATCTAATCCAGGTGCAAGGGAAGAGGAAAAATCGTTCATTCCCCGGAGCCATCCTTCAACCCCAAACTTTTTAAATCCTACTCCCTGAATAAAATGTCCTCTATATTTTCCACTTGAGGGGGATGTGAACATTTGACAGGCAGGATTATGGGTAGATTGGCATCAGTGCCTAGATGTGCCCTCAACTCTCTCCCAAAAGGATACAAGAAATGGAGAGTGGGATGAAGAGAAGGAGAAAGAGAAGAAAAGGTCAAAAGAAGGAGGAAGGGGACAGACAAAAGCAGTTGCATTTTTTTTAACTTTTTTATTGGGGTATAACTTTCACACAGTGAAGTGCACAAATCTTAAATGTACAGCTCAGTGAACTCTACATGTGTATCTGTCCCTGTAAGACCAAGATATACAACATTTCCATCGACTCATAAGACTCCCTTGGGCCTCTTCCCAGTTAATCCCCACCTCCAGAACTAACCACAGATCTAATTATTGTAAATATACATCAGTTTGCCTTTCCTAGGATGTTATATAAATGGAATGATACAGTATATACTCTTGTCTTTTTGGTTTGGCTTCTTTCACTCAGCATTATTATTTGGGGATTTATTTATTTTATTGTTAAGTAGAATCTCACTGTATGGCTGTACTGTAGTTTGTTTATCTACTCATTTATTTATGCATATTAAGGTTGTATCTGAGTTGGGGCAATTACAAAAAGAGTTGCTATTAACATTCATGTACAAGTCTATGTACACATATCCATTTATTTCTCTTGGGTATATACCTAAGGAAGAAATTGTTGGATCACAGAGTAAGAGTTAAGTTTAGCTATAGTAGATTCAAAAGCACCAAAACTTAGACCTCTATCCTCTGCATAACTTGGCTTTTTATTTAGGCAAGTTAACTTCATTTTTCCCCACAAAATGAAAATTACATATACTCCCTATAAAACATTGGAAAATCCAGCAAAGCAGAAAGAGGGAGAATTACTCCTGTAACTTAGCCTCAAATAAGCTATCTTCTTTCTAGACTTGAAGGTCAACTATTGGATGGCTTGAGAATGCAGAATTGTAGTTGGAGAATTTCTGGAAAATTAACTGAGCAGACTGTCAAGCATAAAACCAATTTACAAATCCATGGAGTCTCCCTCTATGAGAGAGTCAGGGCCCAGTATACTGTAATGAATAGTTTGGATGGAGTCTCTAGTCAGCCTCAGAATGTAAAAACAGAAACAAACACAAAAACAAAAAACACGTTCTCTCCCAGCCTTCCTGAGCCTACTTACTACAGAGCAGTCGGGGTAAAGAAATACATGACAGAGTTCCTTCCTGCCTTCGAAACTGAGCTTGTGCCTATTAGGAGAAAGATGTGTATATCACATCCTAACATGTGCTATATCCATACAATGGAACACAATATAGTCATTATATATGATTTTATAGATCTATATTTAGCAATAGTAAAGTGTGACCAGGACCTATTTGGGAGACATATCTTAGTGTAGTAGTTAAGACCATGGGCTTTGGAGACAGACTATTTGGTTTGATACCTGGCTCCAACCTAAGATCTTTGACTTTAAGCAAGTGACGTCATTTTGTTGTATCCATTTCATCATCTGTGAAAAGGGAGGGATAATAATATCTACCTTGTGGGGCTGCTTTGAGGATTAAATAAGATAAAATACTGGGACACACAGAAAAGCACTTAGAACAAGTAAAGCTTGTTTCATGATAAATTTGCCATCAACAACCTGAAAAAAATGGGCCATAAGCATTACTCCCCATTCTTTCTACAGTTCTCTGGTCAAGCCACTCTCACTCTTACAACTGATTAAACCTTCTCCATTCTCTTCAAACTTCCAACTCCTCCTCCTTGTCTTCTATTCTCTCTACAAACAGATGACCACACTCTTTTTGACAGAAATAATAGTAGGGGAAGCTTTCATAAGGGAGCTCCTTCATCTTCCTTAACACCAAACATCTGACACCAGCTGACATCATGTCAGCAGTCCCTCAGTTTAGACAGATATGTTCTCTTCTACTGAACACTACATTCTCCACCTGTGCTTTGGCTCCCAGACTTTCCTCTTTCTCAGCAAATGTACCCTATAATTTATCCCTTTTCTCCATTATATTTTCAGCCACACAACTCCCAATAGATTCTGCATTATAAACTTGACACATCGACAAAATTCCTACTTGTTTAAATAAACAGGCTTCTCTGGACTTCTAATCCCAATCCTGTGACTACCCTGACATTTCCATGCCCTTCTCAGCCAAATTGCTTCAAATAATTGCCTATACTCTTTGTTTCCATTTCCTTGCCTTTCCCACTCTACTAACCACACTTCAGTTCATTCCAATCCAGATGTCTGCCCTGTCACTCTATGAAAATAGATCTGGGTAAAGTTCCCAATGACCTTCCATATTCCTAAATACAACACATGCTTACCACTCTGCATCTTACTTGACCCCTCAGCACCAACAGACTCTGTTGACAGTCTACTCCCTACTTCTTGAAACAGTCTCTTCCTTTGGCTTCAATGACACGAGCCCCTCTTAACATTCTTTTTATCCTCCCTGCTTGCTCTTTCCCTATCTTCTTTGCAAGCTGATCCTCCTCTACTCCACACTAAATCCTGGGGTTTCTTAAGGCTACTTTCTATCCTATGCTCTCCTACATTCTTCCTCTCATACTCTCTGACCTGGACAATGTTATCTACACACAAGGCTTCAATCACTACCCATATGCAATTTATGTCTCCAGGTTAGATTCTTCTTCTGAGCTCCAGATCCATCCACTGAGCTATCTACATGGCTCTCTTGGTGTTCTCAAGACATCTCCAACACAGCATATCTAAGACCAAACTCACAAACTTCATCCTTGAACTTACTAGTTTCTCTGATCAATACCTCCAAACATCCCGTTGTACAGGCCAGAAACTGGGAAGTCCTCCTTGACTTCTCACTCTCCCTCATTCCCAATCCAGTCTATCACTGAGTTTCATGGATTTTACTTCCCAAGTAATTCTAAAATATACCTATTCCCTCCATTTATTTTTTTTTAAGATTTATTTATTTGACAGAGAAATCACAAGTAGGCAGAAGTAGGCAGAGAGGCAGGCAGAGAGAGAGGTGATAAGCAGGCTCCCAGCTGAACAGAGACCCCAATGCGGGGCTCAATCCCAGGACCCTGAGATCATGACCTGAGCTGAAGGCAGAGGCTTAACCCACTGAGCCACCCAGGCGCCCCCTATTCCCTCCATTTAAACCAAGACTACTGTAGTCGAGCTTATCATCTCAACGACTCTAGATTGTTGCAATGGTTCCTAACGGGACTTCTCAGTACATTCTGAGCCCTTCCCACACCTTTGTCCACACTGTAGCCAAGGTGACATTTTCAAAAGACAAATCTGATTCATTATCTGCAACCCATGGGGCTTCCAATGGCTCTTAGGATATAGATGAAATTGTTCAAGCTGACTTCCAAAGTCCTGTGTGTCCTGACCCCTACATTTGGGCACAGTCTCTTTTCCCTCAATGCTGCTCTTCCACTCTCTTGAATTCCAGCCATACTGGCATTCTTTCAGTCTCTTTTACTCACCATGCTATCTCTGAACAAATAGCTTTAAACCTTCTTCCCAAACCCCTATTTCCAACCTAATTCATCTCTACTCTTCATTTACCTTTACCACTCACCTCAGCTCGATAATCATGTTCTCTGGGCAGCACTCCTGACCACCTTGACCAAGCCAAATCCTGCTATTTTATAATTTCTCATAACTTCATGGACCCATTCTTCCTGGTACTTGCTCTTAATGCAAGTGCACACTTGTATGGTTCTTTGCAGGCTATTTGGCTCCTCTTCATTTACCTTTACCACTCACCTCAGCTCGATAATCATGTTCTCTGGGCAGCACTCCTGACCACCTTGACCAAGCCAAATCCTGCTATTTTATAATTTCTCATAACTTCATGGACCCATTCTTCCTGGTACTTGCTCTTAATGCAAGTGCACACTTGTATGGTTCTTTGCAGGCTATTTGGCTCCTCCACTAGAATATGAGCACCATAAGAATACAGACCATGTAGGTGATTTTTGCTCCCATCTGTTTCTTCAGCACCCAGCACAGTGCCTGGCAATAAGTAGGCACTCAGCAAGTATCTCGTGAACAAATGGGTGGGTAGGCACTTTTAGGTGGTCTTTTAAAAAGGAATTGCCCTCCCAGCAGGCCCAACTGATATATATATATACTACCAGAAGCTCTGAGAATGCCTTCTGTCAAAGAAAAAGAGAAGCAGACACTAGTTAAAGGTGGTAAAGACAAATTTTATTCAGTAGTATTATGATGAGGGAAACGAGACTTCAATATAGAAGTGGGCTCAATTCTGAATACAACAAATGCAAGTGGAGATTTGTAGCCAAAAAAACAGAGTGAGTCAGGGTATAGGAAATTACTAAGACACATCAAGGGGAGGGAGATTCTTGCTAAAGACAGGCCGAGGTGATCAGATGTCAAGGGCAGGGAGATGACAGCAAAATTCTTGCTAAAACTGAACAAAGCATGTCACAAATTAAATCCCAGGACAGGGCTCTAGTCTAAGGCCTGTGTGAAATGAGGTGTTAGAAAAATCTATTTAAACCTGTCATTCCCTTTAGGCCATTGTATTTTTCTTTAGCACTATAACCTACCTTTCCCATGAGTCTGCCCACAAAATATATCATATCTCCACTATTCTTTACTTGTTACTCGATAGGCATTTTAAGTTTCTTTAAGGTATAATTTATATTCACAATGTTCACCCATTTTAAGTCTACAATTCAATGGTTTTGAGTACATTTAGAGTTGTGCAAGACTTACCACAATCTGAGTTGAGGACGTTTTTATTATCTCCAAAAGACCTTTATGCCCATTTGTGGTCAATCACCCCTGTTCCCACTGCATAGGAACTTTTGAAGACCCTCCTATTTGCCCAAGGATAAAAACAACAGCCTAGGGGTTCCTGGGTGGCTCAGTGGGCTGCATGTTTAAGCTTCTGCCTTTAGCTCAGGTCATGATCCCAGGGTCCTGGGGGTCAAGCCCCCTGCAGGGCTCTCTGCTCAGTGGGGAGCCTGCTTCTCCCTCTCCCCCTGCCTGCCACTCCCCCTGCCTGTGCTCTTTCTGTCAAGTAAATAAATAAAATCTTAAAAAAGAAAACTAAAAAAAAAGGCAACAATCTAACTAGTCAAACAAAAGTCAAAACGGCCACACCTGAAATAACTTGAGAATCACCAAGTAACAACTGTGCAGCCTGATTATTTGCTCAAAAAGATTTAAGAAAGACAAACTGGTGTGAACTGATGAGTGGGAGGAAGTTTCAAGGAAGACTGTAGGGTATTTTAAGGCTTTGCTGCAGAGGAAACCCTCCCTCCTCCCCCCACCGCCAAAGAACAAAATACTATGAGTTGAGAAATAAACAAAAGAAGCAACTTGTCCTGTCTGGTGCGTGGGTGGCTCAGTGGGTTAAGCCTCTGCCTTCAGCTCAGGTCATGATCTCAGGGTCCTAGGATGGAGCCCTGCATCGGGCTCTCTGCTCAGCAGGGAGCCTGCTTCCCCCTCTCTCTCTACCTGCTGCTCTGCCTGCTTGTGATCTCTTTCTCTGTCAAATAAATAAATAAAATATATTTTTGATATTTTTTTTAAAAAAGAAGCAACTTGTCTTCAGAACTTTTTATGGACTCCAGGAAACAAAGGGAGGGTTTTAGGAAAGGGGGAGAGGGGGGCACCTGGATGGCTCAGTGGGTTAAAGCCTCTGCCTTCAGCTCAGGTCATGATCCCAGGGTCCTGGGATCAAGCCCTGCATTCGGCTCTCTGCTGGGCAGGGAGCCTGCTTCCCTTCCTCTCTCTCTGCTTGCTTCTCTGCCTACTTGTGATATCTCTCTGTCAAATAAGTAAATAAAATCTTAAACAAAAATTATCTGAAACTTATCCATCTTGTAACTGGAAGTTTGGAACCTTTGGTCAACATCTCCCCTTAAAAAAAAAATAGAAAAGGGGAGAGGGAAAGGTTTAGCCCCAGTGGTGGGTATTAAAGAAGGCACGCATTGCATGGAGCACTGGGTGTTATAGGCAAACAGTAAATCAAGGAACACTACATCAAAAACTAATGATGTACTGTATGGTGACTAACATAACACAATAAATAATAATAAAGCAATATGTCTTTGCAAAAATAAAATAAATAAAGTTCCAGTACGATGTTGTGGCAGTTGGCAGGCTCTTTGTCCATGATCCAGTGGGCAATGGGAGTTTCAAGAACAGAAGGAAAAGGATTAATCACAGGCCATAAAAGTTGAATCAACGCTCAACTGAAATCAAGGTGTATTGAGCGCCTATTTTTGTGCCGGGCAAGGGGCTCCACCGAGGGGCAAAGCGGCTTTCCGCAACCTACCATAGGCGGGTTCCCGCCTGCTCTCAGGGCTGCCCTGAGGCAGAGGAGCTCAGGGCTCAGGAAGCACCACTCCCCAGGGAACAGACCCACGGAAGGGGCACCCAGCAAGGTAAGGTTCTGAGACTGTTCTTTCAATGTCCCATAGTCCGGTTCAGCCATGGCCTCCTGCTCCCAGCGCCCAGCTGAGCGCAAAGAAGTGAGAGGGACCTGGGAGGGGGAGCGAGGTGCCTGGACCAGCCTTAACTAGTACAGCCGTAGTTACTTTTTTTTTTAATTTTTTTTAAGATTTTATTTATTTATTAGACAGACAGAGATCACAAGTAGGCAGAAAGGCAGGCAGAGAGAGAGGAGGAAGCAGGCTTCCCGCTGAGCAGAGAGCCCGATGCGGGGCTCGATTCCAAGACCCTGGGATCATGACCTGAGCCGAAGGCAGAGGCTTTAACCCACTGAGCCACCAAGGCGCCCCCAGCCGCAGTTATTGAAGAGTTAGGCTCCCAGCTCAGAGATCCGTTAACATCCGACTCCCCGGCCCCGGGTTTGGGTCTCCGACTAAAGCCGCGCTAACCACGCCCCCACTACCGCCCGCACCAATCCCCGCCCAGCCGGCCGCCATTACCCGCTCCGCCTCGCCCCTCTCCCTTCCTCGGAAAACACGAAATAACACAAAGGGAGTGGTGGAGGGGGAGTGTGGAGTGAGGGTCTCCGGAAACCGGGAGGGGAAAGGAAGGATTCGAATCTTACCAAACTCCCTTTCCGTTTTCCTGAGCCTCACCCCCACCCTCAACCTTTTGCTTGCCTCTAGGCAGGCTTGCGGTAGGGTAAGGGGACCAAGGGCTGAGTAGTGAGAGTGGAGGAGCTGGACTCCGCGCTTGTCCCCGCTACCCTCACCACACAAGTCCCAGGACGCGGCTACTCTTATACCATCCCATTCGGCTCTGAGCCATACCCTCTTTCCCTGGTTAGACATCTCTTCCTCCTCCCCTCCAGTATTCTGCTTCTTTCCCAAACACAAGATCGGTCTTCACCCTTCCTGAGACTCAGTTTGGGCATCTCTAGAGTGGGGATGGCATTGACATGTAACAGCCTCGCGTGTAGAGAAACAAGCTCCCTGTAAAGAAGGGGGGTCTGGCAGGAAGAGGGAGGGCTGGTATAAGAAAAAGGACCTTAGAAAAGGGTCCTCAGGGGGCACCTGGGTGGCTCAGTGGGTTAAAGCCTCTGCCTTCAGCTCAGGTCATGATCCCAGAGTCCTGGGATAGAGCCCCGCATCGGGCTCTCTGCTCAGCGGGGAGCCTGCTTCCTCCTCTCTCTCTCTCTGCCTGCCTCTCTGCCTGCTTATGATCTCTGTCAAATAAATAAATAAAATCTTTAAAAGAAAAAAAAGAAAAGGGTCCTCACGATATGCAGGTAGATGTGCTAGTTAGTATACTGGTCAGACAGAACATTGGAATAGGTAAATAGTTCACAAAATAATTACCGAATAAGTTGCAGTCATTCTCAGATATAGGCGGGAGGTGCTTCTGTGCATCTGTCTGAGCAGCTCGCTGCCAGGGGGAGAACGCCTCCCACAGACAGGCTCCAAGCACAAGCTAACCCTCTGCCTGGGCTCCATGGACCCAGCTAACCTGGGGACCCCATGGACATGACTGCCCTGCCTTCACAAGACTGAATTTTGGTCCCTGTGAGAGCAGGTTGTGAAACAGACCCTGTGACATTCCCCGCTAAGCATCAGGTGCAGTGAGTGGAATGTCATTTCATCAGCAGCAATCTGTTCTTGCAACAGCCCTGGAGGCCCATCTTGGAGAAATCTTCCTTTTTGCTGACAACTTAGGAATTCTCCCCGAAGAGAAAGAACCCTGATTTGTAAGTGAATTTGCCATGTGTTTTCATACCAGTTTGGGAGGAGAAAATATAAAACTGCACTAGGCGTACAGCTAAGATTGTCTCTGGTTTAGTGACCTCCTTTAGGGTTGGATAAATGAATGCAGAAATAAACGAATGGGTGAATAACAGGATGCCTACAGCAGCCAATGGTTCTGTGCATCAGAACCACCTGCGGAGTGTGTTAAACCACAGATCTGGGGCCTCACACCCAGAGTTTCTGATTCAGTCAGTCTAGGAGGAACCTGAGACTTTGCATTCCTAACGAGTTCCAGGTCAGGATGCTGGTGTAGGAAGCACACTGTGAAAACTACTGGCATCAGCCATCAGCGGAGACCCCGCCCCAGGCCATGATTGTTGTGGCTGCAGACTTTCTGCCTGGGCCTGACAAGTAGCTCTCAGGTTACAGTCTAAAATAAATCCCCTGGTTTGGTGGTTGGGGAGCTATGGGTGGGTTTCCCACTTTACCTCCTAGCGCTCCTGGGGAGTGTTAGGGTGCTAGATTTGAGAGTTAGAAAGGTGTGTGTGTGTGTGTTTGTGTGTGTGTGTGTACACATCACAGTGCTGCTCCCCTAACAGGCACTGCTGTCCCTTTCCACACCTCTAGTGCTGACTGCTGAACTTCTCCAGGATCTCTCTCTCTCTCTGCCTCTTCCCTAAATGTTTCTCTCTCTCTCTCTCCTCTACCTCTTCCCTAAATGTTTGGGAGTTTCCTTACCCAACAAGAGGGGCAAACACCTTGAGCACAGGTCTCAGCCAGTCCTTTCCTGGCATTTGGTGCCATCTAGTGGCCAACTGGAGAATCTATGCTCATACTTACAGAACATTCTGGAAAATTGAGCAACGTAGAAAGCAAAAACACATACTTGTCAACTCCCTGAGAAAGGCTTCCTGAAGGCGCTTGGGAGGGCAAGGTAATGACTGGCTCCGTATGGCATGAGTCAAAATGGATTTCTCGCTCTTTTGGCAGCTGTGACAGAAATTAGAAGTCATTAAATAATCTCAAAGTACCTCTCACTGTACCCCCAGTGTGAATGATTTACTAGAAATGATACTCAGTAAAAAGTGTCCTTGAATAAACGGGCAACACCAATCTGGTATTTGCTTCCCCTCTCAGAGCACTTCTCTGGGCCGAAGCTATAAGCAGAGCCAAATATAACAATCTATGCCCCGGCTGGTCAGGAGATCACAAAACCGACTGGTAGAAGTTCAGGGGTAACTGGTAGTGACCTGAGGGCATCCGGCCCGAGGATCACTGAGAGGTGTAATTGCTAACAGCAACTACCTATTCAGAAATGTTAGATAACCCCTGGTATCACAGGCGTTTGAAGTCCTCCTGGGAGGTGCAAGATATTATAAACAATCATATGCAACCTGTACTTTAACAGAAAGTTTAAATTACTTGTTACAGGAATGTAGGGGAGACGAGCAGAATCACAAAGCAAGTTGCTTAAAGCTGGCATTCAGAGCCTTTAGCCATTAGAGAGGAATGGACCACAAATGCGGTCATTGAGAACAAGAGCATCAGCAGATTCCTAAACACAAACCCAGAATTACCGAATTTCAGAAACTCTAGGAGGCCCAGTAATCAATGTTTTTACAAGCCCTGCAGATGATTCTGGGGGCACACTAAAGTTTGAGAACCAATGGTTAAGAACAAGCTTTTAACTGCCATGAAAAACCCTAAAGGGTGTTAGAGACTATTAATAAATTCATGGAGGAGACTGAATTATTTATATAACATAGGCTTCCTTCTTTTTTAAAAACATATAAAGGTGCCTTAGATTTTCCACTTATGATTAAATGAAAAGAAGGGGATTTATTTGCCTTTACTTCTTGGCTTTTAGAGAATGCTGTCTTGATGAAGTCCAGTCTCCAGAGTAGCTCAATAGTCCTGTGGACATTGAGATGGAGAGAAGTTTTTCTAAACCTCTGTTTGTTTCTACAGAAAAAAACTCCACTTTAATCTTAATCACAGAATTAAAATAGCAATGGGATACCATTTTTCAACTAACGAATTAGCCAAGACCAAGAATAATAATATGCATCACTGAGGGGGAGCAGATACATTCCTGGTGCAAACACAAAGTACCATAACCTTTTTTTTAATTATTTTTATTAACATATAATGTATTATTTGCTCCAGGGGTACAGGTCTATGAATCATCAGGCTTACACATTTCACAGCACTCACCATAGCCCATACCCTCCCCAATGTCCATAACCCTACCATAATCTTTCTGATAATGCAAAATCAAGTCTTAAAAATGTGGGTATCTTTGACTCAGCAATTCCCCTTCTGGACATAGTTTAGAAATAATGATATATGCAACAATATATTAGTATAATACATTATGCTAATATATAGTATAAAGATACTAATGTGTATTTATAAAAATTTAAAAATTAAAAACAACTTCAAGGGCAGAGGACTTGTATCAGAGAAATGGTTTGGGCTGCCTGAGTGGCTCAGTCAGTTAAGTGTCTGCCTTTGGCTCAGGGCATGATCCCAGTGTCCTGGGATGGAGTTCCACATCAGGTTCCCTGCTCAGTGGGGAGCCTGCTTCTCCCTCTGCCTGCCTCTCCCCCTGCTTGTGGGCTCTCTCGCAAATGATAAAATCTTTTTAAAATATGGTTCATATGAATGGGAAGAAATCAGAGAGGGAGATAAACCATGAGAAACTCTGGATTCCAGGAAACAAACTCACGGTTACAGAAGGGAGGTGAGGGGATATAGTAACTGGGTGATGGGTATTAAGGAGGGCATGTATTGGGATGAGCACTGGGCGTTATATGCAACTAATGAATCGTTGAACACTACATCAAAAACTAATGATGTACTGTATGTTGGCTAACTGAACATAATAAAAAAAAGAAATGGTTCATCCAACAGAACATTAAAAAAAAGTCACACTGTACAAGATTTTCCAGTTTTTAAAAGGAAGATTTATTTAACAAGTTTCACTTAGTACAATACATCTAATGGAAATCACAATACAAAGAAAGATTTAAATCAAAGCCTCAGAATCTCATACAAACAACATGACCAAACTCCTAAGGTATTGGTATTACATCTCAAAACTGTCCCAGATCTTTTAAAAAAAAAAAAAAGTGAAAGTGTACACTCACGTGCCTTACAGGATATTAAACCAAAAAGCTAGAATTAACAAACATGCCAAATGTTTTCACTTTGAATCGTAGACACAGCTCCTATATTTGAGTTTTACAGAAAAGCATGTTTCTCAACATGCATCCAAAGTTTTCAATGTATTGTGGTATAAGAGCAACATTTAACGTAAGTGAAACTGCTTTAACCTAAATACGCGTACTGCTTAGGTACACTCCTACAACATAACTAACTTGAGGAAAAGCTGAAAACTGTTTTAACAGTTATGGTCAATACTGAACGTTGTTATTATACCCTAGATGAATGTTTCAGTGTTCGAAATTACTGAGCTTGAAGTTGTAAAACCTTGACTTCCACTTTACAGTAAGCATGAATCACAAGCCTGTAATGCAAAACTGTTAAACTTTTGTTTTCTTTAAAAAAAGGAAAGAAAGAGAGAAAGAAAAAGAAAAAGAGAAAGCTGACCAAGAGTGATCAGAATCAATGATATTTCCCATTTACCAATCATACTGGATATACTAGACATCACTCTCATTCTACAACTCCCATAAATGCAGAGCTTTTATTTCTGTAATAGGTGTTTAGTGTTCCTTCACCTAAGCGAGGTTTGACTGATAGTCACTGGAGTTTTCCTGCAGAACTTGGTCGTATCCACTCATACTGCTCTGACCACCGTAACCACCTCCGTAGCCACCACTCAGCTGCTGACTAGCAGGACCCCCATAACTAGACTGGTTGGATAAGCCCATCCCTCCCATCATTTGACTACCATAAGCACCACCACTTGCCCCTGCTGTAGAATTCAAAAAGAGTTCTACATAGCTGTGGTCATATGCGCCCCCACTTGTTCCTGCAGTAGAATTCAAGAAGAGCTCCACATATCTGTGTTGCATATTAGCTTTGTCTTTTGCCATTGCTGCCACAGCATCTTCATGGGTAGCAAATTCAACATCTGCCTCACCAGTAACTCGGCCATCTGGTCCAATTTCAATGTGCACTCTCATGGGGTTAAGAGGTGAGAAAAAATTGTAAATATCATTCTCAGTGGCTCTGTAAGGTAATCCCCTCATGTGTACACAGTGCCCTGTGGTGCTCTGGAAACTAGACCCACCATCTCCGTATCTATGATCAGACATTCCTGAAAAACAGTAATTGAGGTCTCTTCCGAATCTATCAGACCCAAAGCCATACCCATCATTATAGCCACCATAGTCATCATAGCCTCCATACCCTCCACCATAGGCACCACGCCTCATCCTTTCAAACCCTGCCCCTCTGCCAATGCTATTATACCCTCTGCCAGCCCCCGGCCTATCATAGGGACCTGGCCGCTGCATAGCCATGAGCTTTCGAGGGGGGTCGTAGTGGGTTCGGACTTCAGCTCGGCTACTCTTGAAGATTTCGATGTACCTGTGCCCTATTCTTTCCTTGTGTTTCTTTAAGGCCTTTTCAGCTATCTCCTGTGAAGCAAACTGCACAAATGCCTCCCCCGTGCTCCGCCCCTGAAAGTCCACTGGCAGTGTCATCCCATTTGGCACAATTTCCAACCCAGAAAAGAACTGAACAATCTCTTCCTTGCTACAGCCAAATGGGAGTCCTCTAAGCCGGACGAAGCCATCGTTGGCAGTATCAGGACTATTCGGACCTGTATGCTTCAACACCCAATCCATTTCAACACTGTTGGACTTGAAAACTTCAACATATCTGTGTCCCATGGTTTCTCTGTCCTTCTTCAAAGCCAATTTCACTTCATCTTCTGATTCAAGTTCAACAAATGCTTCACCACTTGGTCTGCCTTCTCTGGTGTAGATGAAACGAATACCTGATGTGCCATTTTGGATTTTACAATCAGAAAAGAAGCGCATCACTTCATCAGCTGAGCAGGACCAGGGTAGGCCCCTGACCTTCACCACGAACCCCTCCCTGCCTTCTGTGCTCAGCATCATGGTGACTGTTGGGCTCTTATTGGCAAGCTTGGCTCAATGCGATTTCAGTGTAGCTGAAAAAAATTAGAAGACTACTGTCATGGAAAAATGTTCACAATACAGTAAGAGAAAAAAGCAAACTAGTACTGTAAAACTCACATGTATTGCTTTTTTCTAAAACATACATATAAATAAAAAGACCTCACCACATTTTTATTTTGTTTATCCAACCATTATTTACTCAATACCTATTATGTGTTGGATACCATTAACAGTTGTTATTTCTGGGCAGTAGGATTATGGGAACTTTTTGACTAAAGGAATATTTTCTTTGGACATTTCTGTATATTCTAAATTTTCTACACTGAACATATGTTAATATCACATATATTCTAAGTTTTCTACACTGAACATATATTAACATCACAGTCAGAACATAAAAGCATAAAAACTAACAGCAACAAAATCACTGGATGATGTGAACAAATACAAGATGGTTATCCCTGATTACATTAAAATGAAAAACTTCATTATATCAAAGGTAAGATTCAACAGAATTAAAAGACAAACAATACACCTGAGAAAATACACCAATACATTACTATCCTTATTATATTAAAAACTCATGCCAATTAGTAAAATCACAGAAATACTAAGGCCTAAGAGATAAATGGAAAAAAAGACATTATGAGTAATTCACACATTCTTTTTATATTTTTTAACTGTGATGTCTAGTATTTGTCTTTGGGATACAAGCATCAATAAGCCCAGAAAGGGTTTATGGTCCTACAGGGGCATTTACTAAAGGCAAGCGGGCAAATAAACAGTATCCCTGCTATGACAAAATTCTGGGTAAGGTGAAAAGGTGGTATAAAACAGGGACTAGTTGGTCAATTCTAACAGTTGGCACAGAATTGTTAAACAGACTCACCAGTTCAAGGATCCACAAGTAAATTTTAAAAATTACGGATGGAGCAAAAACAGGATGAGGCTCGGCAAGAGGTAAGACTGGCAAGATAGACATAAGATCCCAAAGACCTTACTTGATAGACAAACACTAAGGCCCTTCTAAGGATTTTAAACAGGGGAGTGAGGGCAGGGGAGTGAGGGTAGGGGAGTGGGTAAGGGAGTGAGGAGAGGGAAGTGGGCAGGGGAGTGAGGGGAGGGAAATGATGTAATCAAAGCCCTTTCAAATAATAGATCACCCTGGCAACAGTGTGGAACTCAAACAGAGGGGGCTGGTATGACACCAGTAAGATCAGCTAGAAACCTAGTCACTTTGAGGCAGGCATAAGGGATTCACCTAAGGCAACAGCAGTTTTTTTTGTTTGTTTGCTCTTTTAAGATTTTGTTTGACAGAGAGAGAGCATGCGAGCACAAGCAGGGGGAGTTGCAGGCAGAGGGACAAGGAAAAGCAGGGTTCCCACTGAGCGAGGACCCACCCCCCCATCAGGACCGGAGAAGGCGGCAGAGGCTTAACCAGCTGAACCACCCAGGCACCCTAAGACAACAGTAGTTCTAAAAAAGGAGAGTGCCGGGGTGGCTCGGTGGGTTAACTGGCTGCCTTCAGCTCTGGTCATGATCTCAGGGTCCTGGGATGGAACCCTGCCTGGTCAGGCTTTCTGCTCAGTGGGGAGTCTGCTTCTCCCTCTCCATCTATCCTTCACCCCTCTGGTGCACTCTCTCTCTCAAACAAAATCTTAAAAAATATAAAGTAAAAATTTAAAAAGAAAGCACTGGATTCTGTGGGACTTGATAACAGATTAAATACAGGGGGAATATAGATGTGAGGATACAGGAGAGTGGTCTAGGAAATGTTCAAACCTCATCAATCATCAGAAATCCAAGTTAAAACCAGAATTAATCAGTATTTTTCACCCACCAAGACAATAAAAATTAAATAGTAAGGATAAGCCAATGCTAATATTCAGGATTCTTGGAAACTCCTAGAAGAGTAAAAGTAGATACAGTATTTCTGGAAAGCAATTTGGAAACATGTATCACAATTTTTGATACAGTAAATCCATTCAGATTATGTGCCCTAAGAGATGACCTGAAATTCGAAGATTTATGGAGCTATATATTCTTCAAAAGGTATTTTATTAAGAAAGAATATTACTTATTTAAAAATTAATTTTAATTTTACTTAATTTTAAAATTATACAAATATTTAATTACATGAGGAACTACATATGCCATAATCTTATGAACCAAGATCATGGCTGCATCATAATCCCAACTGGGTAGAAAAAAAAATATATATATATATGTTCACATATCCTTTGATCCTACTAAAATTCCTTCCAGAAACCTGGTCAACAGAAATACATTATGTTCACTGCTACTGCACTGTTAGTAATGGCTGAAAATTAGGAACCTAACTATTCATCAATACGGAAATGGTTGAATGAATTACAATATACTGTATCCTTAAAATGGAATCCTATGCAGCTGTTAAGGAAAAAGATCTGCCCTGACCTAGAAGATTTCCAAAATGTATTAAATAAAATGTGCATAGTTATGATCCTACTTATTTTAAAATATAAGCATACACGTATACATGCATGTAAATGCATAGAGGATCTGAAAGCACGTAATATAAATTTGTTTTCTGAGAAAACAGGAACTAGAGGATAAAGTGAGGTAAATTTTCACTTTTTACCCAATATACTTCTTTACAGTTTTAATTTTAAAAAATCACTGTCATTGGAACAAAACGTTAGAAAAATATATGGGGAATGCAGCAAATGTTAATAGTGGCAGGTTTCTGGCTTTTTCAATGTTATTTTTTCAATTTCTTGTGCATTCTTAATTTTCTGTACGCATTAATTTTATTTTAGCAAAAAATTAAATTTAAATGTTTGCTTTTACAAAGTTTTGTTAACTTTGTATATGTGGATGGCTTATCTGACATGGTCTGGAAACACTGGACCTCTTGGAAAGAAAGTACAAAGTGTAATAACTGCCATAAAACTACACTGAGGAGTCAACAAACATTTATTAATTGCCTAGTATATGCCTGGCACACTGCATCTACAAATAACAGTCTCCCTATAAACCATCTTCAGGCTTGAGTGATGATTTATGGACTGGTTTTTTGCATGCCTGAAGCACTCTAGAAATTAACATCCCCTCTATAGTGGCAGGGAGGTTCTGCTTCATTACTGTATCTCCTGGGAAGGCCACCAGTACTAAGTTGCTAAAGTAGAAACCAGGATTCCATTTGTGGGTTAAGAAACTGTGTATTTATATGTGTGTTGTACACATACTTTTTATACACCAAAATGCTGAGTACCTATCTCCCGGTGATTAATTACGTGTAATTTTTTTAAAAAATTTATAGTATACTGTTATTTTTTGAATGTCCAAAACTGAACATGTAAGTTGTTATGGTAAGTAGAAAAACAGACGTTATTTAAATGTTCAATTTAGTAGAAATATTTATTGAGCGCCTCTGTTAGGCACGTAGCATCTACCTAGATGTGACTCTACAGATATAATTCACTTGGTGCCTCCCCCTACAGACAGACAATCAGTGGGAACTAAGTGCCTGAATGGATGGACCGGCACTCCAGCCACTGGTCTCAATATTTGTTTTTCCTAATCCAGAGACGTGGTTTTCAAGCGTTTTCACCTCAGAGTTTCTCTTCAGGGTCCCCTGAGACCCGCCCAGACAGAGAGATGTACAAAAACACACACACAGTCACGAACGTCCACCATTTCCCCACCAGGCGCAGCAAAGGCGGCTTCCCGGCAC